>JBAMIG010000016.1:12892318-12902787 GCA_037177335.1 Kiunga ballochi | reverse complement strand
CCACCCATCCATCCATCCATCCATCCATCCATCCACCCACCCATCCATCCATCCATCCATCCATCCATCCATCCATCAATCAATCCATCCACCCACCCACCCATCCATCCATCCATGTATCCATTCATCTTCTCATCCATCCATCCATCCATCTATGTATCATCCATCTTCTCATCCACCCATCCATTCATCCACCCATCCATTCATCCATGGGGACATAAAGCGACTGGTAAATTGAGAGCTATGCCTTCTGGCTCAGCTCCCTCTTCACCACGACAGTCCGTTGCAGCGTCCGCATCGTTGCAGACGCAGCACCGATCCGCCTGTCGATCTCATGCTTCATATCACACACAATGATAACACAGGTAGTTCCCTCTGACTGACCTCTTCTGACTTTCATGTACTTTGTTTTCTTCCTGTGCAGGAGAACTACACACCTCCAGTTTACTAAAAGGCGTGCAATCAAACGGAAATCAAAATTTTCTACAAGCATCACCTCTGAAAGATCTCCTGATAATCTTATTTACATGAAATTATACCTTTACGTTTCCAACTCTGTCTCCATTATTAATTTTGATGACACGTCTAGAGAGGTCGGAGAGGAGACAGGAAGCAAGACGGATAGCAAATAATCTTCCTTCAAGGTATGCAAAAGCTTTTGCCCTGGTGACACCATGTTTTCATGGAAAATACCAGAAGATTTTCTTTGCATATAAAAAATTCCTTTTCCCAGACAGCAGAGGAATGACCCTCATGTGCAGGGGAAAACACAAATAGAGCCAGAAACAATGTGGTGCACATGCCCGGCCTATGGGGCAGTGAAACTGTGCAACAATGCACCCAAGAGTGTGCTGCGTCCTTCTAAAACCGGGAAACAGAGCACAAAAGCAGAAGCATTGTCATGGCAACTCATATTTATGTGGTACGTGTAAAATGTGTATTTTTTGCTGGTGGCATTAATGCTCTGCTAGAAGTGGGTTTTGCTTCAGCAGACCAAATAAATTAATAAGACACAACTGCACAAACATGATAAGGAAGTATGCCATTGTTGTGCCTTCTGTGGGTTAAGCAGGGCCAGAATCCACAAGTACAAGATGATGTGACATACATCATCATCATCATTTAAGTGGAGAAATCATTAGGATGTATTTTAACATTTACTCCATCAAATAATTTGTTATTAAAAGCCAATATAAATGAAGAAAACCCAGACATGAGGTACATTTTACCACATCATACATATCAAAAGATAAAGAGCTAGCAACTTATATTTCACACAACCTGAACGTCACAAAACAGACTAGTTTAATGACACTTTAAACTGGCTGGAGCTAATCCCAGCTGACATCGGGCGAGAGTCGCCAGTCCATCACAGAGTTCAGGGAACTTCTGTCGTCTAAACATCCAAACAACTTCAACCAGCAGACAGACGTAAAACACTTCCCCACATCCAGAGACAGAACAGAGCTACACATCTCTTCCAGCTCTGCATTTCCCCCCTCTGATCCCTCCATGCAGCCTTTCATCACCTCTGCTTCTGTGGTAGGATTATTTATCAAACAACTGAAAAGTTGTGGTTTTCATCTGTACTGGTTATGGAGCTTAATACATGTCTCAGCACTGCGTGTCAGAGCGAACAGAGTAAACGTCACTGCTCTGGTAGAAGAAGAAGTAGTTCCTACTTCAGTGTTGTTTAAATGTCAGCTCTGCAGGAATCTTCTCGATAGCCACTCATTGCCTCTATCCCGCTGCCTCTTCAGCCTACTGCAGCAGCCTAACAGTGTTGCTCTGGTTGAGGCTGTGCACACATGCAAGTGGTGGATGAGAAACAAAAGAGCGGAGCGACTGGAGGAGGATTTATGTTAAACAGTGACTTCTATTGGTTTTAGTTACCAGGGTTACACTCAAAACATCTGGGGGTTAAAAACAGGCCATAAGACTCCATTTCCTGACAGGACTCACCTTGTGTTGTCAAATCTTTGCTGTTTTATCTAAACAGAACTTTGTAACCATGTAAATAAAGAGCCAGAAGACTACAAAACATTTTTATTATACTCTCTCAGCTTTGTGGTGTAAACAGGACTTTAGCAGTGCCTCTTAAAATACTGGAAAAAAACATTCCTGCTTATTAAACATCAGTTTTATTAATTTTCAAAGTCTAAAAATGGTGCAGTTGTGTATAAAGTTATCAAATTAAAACATAAATACCAGCAAAATTGCATTCCTCTTGAATGAGCCAGGTGTTGCGTAATTTGGTGTGAGGTTTTGTGTGTGTCCTTTGACAATAACAGTTAAACAACAAGTTTAAAGTTTAAAAGAAGGCTTTAGATTCAGGTTTCTCTCTTCAAACAAATCCTAATCGATCAAAGCTGTTTGTCTTAAAAGAAAATCTCAATAAGACATAACCTCATTTCCTTTCGCAGTCCTTCAATGAACCGATCAGAGTGAAAATATAGACTGAAAAATCGTAAACATGAACGAATAATCTGTAATGTTGCTTTGAAACGTAACAAACACATTCAGCGCTAAAAGCAGCTGGAAGCTACAATGAGCTCGTCTTTTGCCTCGTTCTTTTAATTTTTATAATGTGCAATCAGCACAGCTCTCTATCCCGGCCCCAGAGATACGACAAGTGGCTCTGTGCTGCCGTCATGGTAACTGGATTAACAGGCACCGACGCAGTTACTATGGGATGTCAGGATGATAAATGACAGTCTGTCTGGCATCAAATCTGTCTCCTAATCTCAGATGGAAAACAAAGGACATGCCTGGGAGACAGCAGATATGAATGAATGTGTGAATGAATGGAACATCCCAGGTGTGTGTGTGTGTGTGTGTGGAGAAAAAAAGAGGAAGGGGTGTGTTTAAGGATGACATGGATCAGCAACACTGAGTTAACAGCAGCAGAAGATTTGGAGAAAGCAGACAGATGCAAAACATGCAGGGAAGCTCTCGCCCAACACACACACACACACACACACACACACAGTTGGTGAGCAGTCTCTCACCTTGTCAGGTGCTTGGCTCTGCAGGCTGCCAACATCCAGTGGAGTGATGAGAGGCACATTTTGAAAGCCATCTTCCACACTCACAGGTTTGGCCCCTTTGTCCTGAAGATTACTCCCCAGTTTCACCATCTTCACCTTTTTTATCCTGACAAACACACGGGGCCATTTGATGGGGTAAAAAAAATGTGACTGAACAGCCTACTGAATTAACTTCTTAAGTATATAGTTTTTAATGGCTTCATTTTATTAGAAAATTAATAATTATGCGGGGAAAAATGGTTAGTGGCGCAAACATTACGAAATTGGATTTTTGTTTGCAGTATTTATGTGTCTCGGACGTAAACAAACAAACAAAGTACCGCATTCGCCTCAGCATCCTCTCATTTTTCTCCACAACAACAGAAACTGTTTGAAAAGCTGCTACTTACAGCTGCTAGTCCTTGTCCGCCTGCTTCCTCTGTGCTGCGGCAGTGCTGATGCGGGAGCGCAGATGAGGTGCAGGTGAGGCTGCGTTGCGGTGTTGATGCTGCGGGAAAGCAACGCTGAACCACCGGAGACAAAGTGGATGTCTCGCGGAGGGTTTCCTACCAGAAAGCCAGCCCAACCCCCTAATCCACGCACAGCCTCTTCTTCCCCACGTTGCTGCACGCGCAGCGCATGAAGCTGCCGCTAGGGGGGGTACATCTTTTATTTTAGTAGCCTATTTTTCTTCTTTCCATTCACTGTCAGACTGTCTTTAATTTGGCTCAAGTCCAAGTTGAATTAATGTTGCGTTTAGAAAGATAGGAATTGGTGATTTCTATTGTCTAATGCTTAAAGAAGGTCATTGTTAGGATATGTTGATCTATATGTGGATGAGACGTTTTAATTGCCATCATGTAAAATGATCTGCATCTCCGGATTTCACATCCGGAAAAAGATCCAGTTGCAAAACAACCTCGGTTGGGAGGAAGGAATGAAAAAAACAATAAAAGATAAAGCAAAGAGGTATCATAAAGATTTCCAACAATCACACGCAGCACAAAGCAGTCCCCTTCTTTTGGTCCTACACTGCCCCCTGGCGATCAAATTAGTGACATGCACCCAGGTCACTAAACACTTACTTTAAACAGGATGATGTATCTGAAAATAAAATAAATAATACCTGATTTGTGATCCTGATGAAACAAAGAAAAGCTACATAAACAGAAAACGTATTGTAACTTTACAAAACAACAGATGTCATAATAAAACTAAATAGATGAGGCTGTAGTTTACAGCCACAGTCCTGCCACATACAAGGCTCTATTTTCTGTCACATATCCTTCTGAATCCACAATACTTACACTGAGGGCATCTGCGTCATCAACTACAGTACACTGAAAGAACCAGCAGCAATATCAGCTTATGCCGATTTAATAATGAGACCTATTTAGTATAATGTAAAGTTAGATGAGAATCATTATTACAAATATGGGACAAGCTCTGAAGTGATAGCAAATGAGCCAGTTCAGTCTCCAGAAGGCTTCTTCCTCATTAAAGTCAAAAGAAGCCATGTGCGTACTGTAATCCTACATTGTAGGCAATAGCATCATCTGTAAGGATTTTAAACCATGACCCCTTTGAATGTGGAGCAACCCCCTTTGCACACAGGTGATCCATCAGGTTTCATGTATTTGAACCAGTTTTAAAACCTCCAGTCATAGGTGTGGTAGTTTAATTCTACATCAACCACATGTTAATAACTAGCACGTTTACAGGCGTTTCCTGATATTCCAGTCTCCGGTTCTTCATATGTACTTTGTCTTTCTTTAGCTATGATTGTAATTTAGTAGTTTGCTCAGAAGCTACTTTTGATTAAAGCTGTTCTGCAGCCAGCTGGTGGTGTCACTGAGCTGCTGGTCATTTTGGGGAAACAGGATGTCCTCGTCAATGCTGGGTTTATTGATTTCCAGTTTATTTTGTAGCATCCATTCACAAACAAAGTCTGATTTTAACACAAACCCACCCACATATACAGTCCAACATGCCAGTAGATTATAACCCCAAACTATCTGATCAGTGGACTCCAGTTCAGTTCATCCTAATTTGCACATAATGTTTACCTAAAGCAGTCAATGTTTGCTAACAGGCACATTCAGGGCTCAGCTCACTGCACCCAGCAGTCATGTGGACGTGACGTCATTTTTAACCACAAAGAGCTGGGAAACTTTGCTTCTGCTTGTTGCTAGGTTACGCCTAAATGATGAACGCCTGCTTATAAAGAGCTTAAAAAAGGGAAGATGCCACCTCAAACACAATGCGAGAACGCAGCCTTCAGCGTTAAACATCCAACACGCAGCGTGAATAAAACAAACACCCGGCTCGTTTCATCACAGTTAAGATTTATTTCATTCAACATTTCACATTACAAATATTTAAAAATTATGCATACTGTTATAAATAGTTGGCTGCAAACAAATAACAGATTTTTCTTTTTCGTTTCACTAGCACTTCTACAGACCAACTCCTAGAAATATGGACATATCCGTATTACATAACTTAATTAGAAAGGAAAATACAAAAATAGGAACTTATAAAGTGAAATGACAATAAAAATTAAGGTGATATCTTAAGTAAAAAAATGCTATTAATAAATACAACAACCTTCCCATACACAGTTAAAAACTATTGAAATCTTGCCATTAAGTAACATCATTAACAGACAAATATTTAAATATTTCTTTTCCTTCAGAAAATGTGAACCATATATTGTGGAGCACAATATAGCAATTAGTAAAAACTAGACACTTTAACATATTAAAAGCTTCACCTCAAAAATATAACAAAAATCTGATCAAAATTATAAAAATCAATTATACATTCCAATTAAAAATATACCAATAAACAGCTAAATACATTGTTGACCTAATAATTACAATGCAATCAATCACAGTAGCTTAAAATAAACAAAATAAGCAAAATGAGCACAAAAACTTTAATGTTTTAAAAATAACTTCAATTATTTATATTAGTACAAATAGTTTGATTTCTTTTCTTTTTTTTACAAACACCAGCATGAAAAGGATTACAATAACAGTAGAAAATGACTGTGAAAAACATATTAACATCTTCTTTTAATTAAATGTCTGCAATTAAAAATGGCATTAAAGAATTACATTGCAAAGAGTCTTTATCTGGAAAAAGGTTCAAAAGAAGTATTGCACATAACAACTTGAAGTTAACTTGCAACATTTACCACATTCAAGTCTTTAAGCTCCCCTTTTCTCCAGACAGGTCTATTATAAGATCACCTCGACAGACAGCAGGTATGAGTTCTCAAGTTTTTTAAACAGTGTTTTATACGGATGCTCAAAGTCCTGCACTGCCCGGTCGGGTTAAAGTTACCTATTCTTTCGTCTTTGCTCTTGGTTTGCTTTCAAATATCTCTACGTCATGTGCATCCTGCAGAGGTCTGCGAATGGGTAAGCGAGGATCGACACGAGGGGAGGAGGGTGAGCTGAGGTGAGAGTAGGTTTAGGGAGGGCACGGGAGGGGGGAGGAGTGGGGGTATCCTTAACTTAATAGTTGAGAAACATTTGGTGCACATCACAACAATTAGTTTTAATAGCTAATTCATGTACTTGTCATTTTCTCTTTTTTTGTCATGCATGCTAAAGATTACAATAGGTGCTAGCTGGCAAGTTCAAGAATATATATATATATGTTCATATATATATATTTATATATGTATATAGATTTTTTTTTTCAAATATTAAAATATCTAAACACCAAACATCCATTCTTGTGATACGAGATTCAGCATTAAGCGTGAACCAGGGTTTGCATTCTCCTCATAAGTTATGCTCCATCTATGGAGAGGAAACCAAGACAGAAGTTACCATTTCCAACTAGTATAGTCATGTTTAGAGACAATAACATCAAGTTCAAATTACAAGGTTGTTGGGTTTTTTTGTTTTTTTTTTGTCCTTTTTTTTCTCCTTTTCACGCCTTTGACCAGATTGACTGGAAACATCAAGTGTAAGAAAAGCTAAAGACGAAGAGAGCGACACACTTTGGTCTCTCCTCTGCAGATCTGAAGTCGCATCAACACAAGTGCGCACTTAGTTGTAAAGATTCCTCAGCACTGAAATGTATAAAAAGCATAATTGAAAATAATATATATTGAAATCACTCAACTTTTTTTTTTGTTTAAATGAACATTTCCATATATGCAGATCTCTCAGTAACAAAAGTACAAAAGCTACCTTTCACAATGTGAAAAATTGAGGTATTGCAAAAAGGAGTTTCCCCATCTGTGAAAAATGTGCCTAAAATGACTGTTGGAAAAAGAAAAAATATTTAGAAAAGTAGTGCATAATAAATGTTTATATGTGCATGACAAAATAATTTAGCTAGAAAACACTGTACCAAAAATCAGCAGGCCATGTATAAAATAATCTTTTTTTTTTATCTCAGTTAACAGCAAATTCTTCACAAAGTGTTTTAACTTCTAAAATGTTCACCCACCACACCCACAAAACTAATGTCCAGGGTGCAAAACTGGTGCAACGACACCACGCCGATATGAGGATTCTCACTAGTGTGTATAATCAAGTTTCTGTCCCAACTCCCTGACATTTCAATGCTCAGCTAGAAGTTTGCCCCGGTGTGACCTAAAATGTCAAACAAATGTGAGGATTACTTTCACCTTCACTGTGGGAATGTGCACTTCATGTTAATTTACGCAAACTTGCAGAGCTATCGGAGGTGAAAAAAAGAAATTAAACTAAATTAAATGTAAAAATAGCTCGTGCCTGACAGCGCCGCCTCCACTGGGAGCTGTGGGGTGTGAAGCCTCGGTTGCGTGTCTGCAAACTGGTTTTTTTTTGTTTTTTTTTTACCCCTGATGGTCTGATGGTTTTAACTCCATTGTCATATACATCTGCAGCACCTAAATGCTTAGTGTGCAGACCGTATAGATCATGTTCAAGGCCAATCTTTGGTTTTGCTGGAGTCCATCAGGGCTTGACAGCTAAGCAGAACTAGATAGAAGTGACATATTTAGGGAAATATTTGACTAAAATCGGAAAAAATAAACAAAAAAAAACTCCTTTAAGTAATGACAGAAACAAGAAAAAATCTAGACAAGAAACGAGCTACAGTATGACCCACTACTGCACAGCTTTCTTTGCTTCCCAGACGCCACTGGGTGCAGCCAAATGGACCTGTCGGTGTCATTAGCAAACTGCATGTGGGTCAAGTGTGGAGTAGTAGAGCACACTGCAGAGACTATCTTCATTTATGCTTCAAAAACACTGGATGCTGAGTTGGATTAGCTTGGCAGCAGAAATTACAGAGGGCTCTCACAAAAAAAAAAGAAAAAAGAAAAACAGAATCCCTCCACGACTTGAATGTGTGCCGCCGATTCGCTCTAACAGACTAGAGCAGAACTGCTCCTTTAGGTTAATAAACGTAGCTCACGCCTGGATCCAAAGTAGCACTTTTGTTGTTTAAGACTCTGGAGAATTGCACAAATGCATTTTAAGAAGAAATAAAATAATAACTAAGACAGGCAATTTTCTAATTGATGGTAGGCCTGCTGAAAAACTGCCATACAGGCACCTTCCCTCAGGGAGTTGCTTTGACCCCGCCCACCCTCCTACATCCAGAAAGTTCTGGATCAAACCCAATAAAAGGAGGTTCGGATCCTGCTCTGTTTTCACCAACGGACCTGCAGCAGACGTCGCAGGCTGACGTGAGGTCTTTACTCGTCTCTCCCCATGCAATACATTCCCATAATACCTTACACCGTGCGATGCTCTGTCCATAGCACAACCCCGGGTTCGATTACAAAAATAAGGAGGTGATGAAGCAAGTGTGTATAAAACTGTGCCAGTTACATCACTCTCTCTCTGTTGCACCACTTCCCTCTGATTATAGTTCTAAGGAAAGGAGAACACCAGAGATCGGTCATGTTTTCTCTCTTCTTTTCCCCCCCGTTACTGTATTCGGCACATTTAGCAGCTGAGTTTGAGGTATTAGTCTTTGCATGTCAAAATGGAGATCAAAACCCAAATGTGTGTTGCTCAATTTTCCTGGTGAATTTTAAAAGAAACATGGAGAAGATATTTGAATGTTCTTGGGAAAATCGCGTAGAGATGTTCAAACCATTTTGATCTAGGGAGGGGGGAGGAGGGAGGGGGGGATCGGTTTACTCCGCAGCGGCCATCTTTCTGTTCTTCGTCGTTCACTAAGATTCAGCTTTGGTTAAATTACAAAGGGTCTGGGTTTTTACGGTGATTTCACTCATTCAGCTGGAAATAAGTGCACTCTTCTTCAGCAACACCCTTTTTAATTCTCCTTTGCTCTGGAGCTTAATCTCGCCTCTCAGACATAAACAGCCAATGACTTAATGCTTAAACTGCATTTGCTGTTGACAATTGATACAAAGTGAGAAGTAACAAGCTTTGCTACAATAAAGTCCGCTGAATGTTAAGTAAGAAGTGTCTTTCTAAGGGCCTCTTGTATCAAAATTAAAAGGGCATATACAGTTTAGAAAAATAGGCCAATTAAATAGCAGAGTACCATTTCACACGTCTAACTTTCCTATAGATTTATAAGAAGCAAATAAAAAAAAAAAGTATAAATAACATTTTTTACATTTCTTTTTTCCAAGATGGACATATTTGGATATAACTCCACGTTTTCTTTTCCATCTTCTATATATTTATATATATTTATATATATATGTATGTATATAAACTTTAAAAGTAAAAAAAGGAAAATGTTCGGTAAAATTAGAGCAAAAAAGGAACCAGCAACAGAAAAGTGCATTTATTTGTACAATGATTTGCGACTCCTACATCACCTGCCCCTCCTGCCCCTCTGTTGCCTCTCCCTCTCTGTCGTTGCGCTCAGTTCCAGCGGAAGGAGATGTGGCGAGGCCGGTCACCTCCCTCCTTCACCAGGGGTTTGTGAAACTCTCTGCCGGCGCGCGAGTGGATGGCCGCCCAGCAGTACTCGCAGTAGTACTGCAGGCAGGTGACGTTAGCGCAGAAGAACGGCGCAAACTTCCCCCCGCAGCGAGTTCCCTGGCACTCATCGCACAGCTGGTCATCCAGCACGTATGGCTTCACTTCCACCTGCAAGCAGACAGGACGCCACTGCGTTTTTCATTTTCATGCATCTTTACAACTTTAACTTTTGATAATCAAAACAACAGTCATGGCTGATTGGAAACTAAAAAATTAACCATAGGAGTGTGTGTGTGCGTGTGTGTGTGGTTGTATGTCTGCGTGTGTTGGCCTTGTGATGGACTGGCGACCTGTCCAGGGTGTATCCCACCTCTCGCCCATTGACAGCTGGGATTGGCAACTCCCCCCCTTACTGGGCAGACATCTCATATTTTAAATCTAAGAACTTTATTTGATCCTTTAACTAAATCTGAAAAGACTAGGCTATTTATTTTTTCCATATATTTACTATTTATTACCATGGAAC
>JBAMIG010000016.1:12859775-12892218 GCA_037177335.1 Kiunga ballochi | reverse complement strand
ATCATGTGGTAAACAACAACATTATGAGTGAAGTTTCTGCCATAAAGTGATGCAACATGTCTCAGAAACAGTATGGACATCAGGACATAAAGGGTTAATGACTCCTGTCACATTACAACCGTGTTAGAGCCACATTCTGCTAACAGAAACCATGCACACAAAAACATAAACCATCAATTTTCTACCGCTTATTTTCTGAACAGGGTATATAAACTCTTTTTTTTTTTTAATTTGTGGAACACATTTACTTGACTTGTGACCATATTAAATTCAAATTTCAAAAGAAGGGAAATAATTTAGGATAATTATAAAATAACTATTTTTCTCTGAATTGTTAAAAAGCAAAATTTTCCCCTTTTCTTCATTAAGTCAAACTAAATGTACACTCCCACCATACTAACCAAAATGCAACTTCCTTTTTTTCCTAAGCTTACTTAATTGGGGATTGTACTATTTTTATCAGGTGGATGTCACCAAGGCACGCCGTCTACAAGATCTGCACAGCAATTATGCAAATGAGCGTGCGCTGCTCTGTCATTTTCAGAATTTCATATTCCACGCTACATTTCCCATTTACTTCCCCTCAAAAGATGCTCAATAATCCATTCTGTGAATATGTATAACGCATGTGTAATATTGTAAACGGCTTGTTGTCCACAGTGAGACAGCCTGCAGATAACACGGTTTCTCTACATTAGCTTGTACATGTATTGCACAGCTAAACCCTGTGTGATGATATAAACCCTGCTACATGTTTTTATGACAGAGTAGAAGAAATACAGGTGTGTCTAATGAATTTTATTATGACTAATTTGTGCGAGGTGCCTTGTTGCCTTCCAGCAGCAACATTTAAATGGGAAAAAAAAGCCATTTTCCTTGTTACTGGCACCGTTCTTACAGTCACAAGTCAAGGTGTTGCTCGTAGTTGTTAAACTCATACAAGACGTCGCCAAAGCAGTTTCAAAGTGTGAGAGAGAGCTGTTTGTATCTTTGTACCCATGACCTTTAATCTAGCAGAAAACATTCAGTCATCTGTCAACGGCTTTATTTTGTCTTTTAATCAAATCTTGTCTGAGTTTGTTACCATCTGTCACACTTATGTCCTCTTGATATAACCAGTGACAGATTAATCTATGTTGAATAAATTCAGCTTTTAGAAACACGACTGTGTTAGTTACAATAAGCAGAATCATAATAGCAACCTATTTGGAAAACAGAAGCCTTAAGAGACTCCAAAGAGGTGGAACTACTGTAAGCACATGGAAAACAAGCACTTTTCTGTTGCCAGAGCTGTATAGTCATTGTTTAGGACAAAATAGGAAACCGAAGGCATTTCTAAACGTAGTTTAAGTACCATCTGATTTAGAGGCAGTAAAAAAGCTCATGAACAAGATAGAAGGTTGTAATTAGGAGTAAAGTACTTGATGAAAGAGAAATGCTTGTACGGGTTTTAAATGTAGCTAAAAGAAAAAAAAATCAACATTTTTCAGATTCCAATTTTAAAAACAAGTTTACTACACAATCTAAAGGAAGAATGGGATCATTACTAGGTCACCATTCATACTGAACACTAATTTCATTTTTCTATCTTTTTCTACATAACCAACAAATTATGTTTGTGCCTGTTGTTTTTTTTCCCCCCTTTTGCTTTGAGTAGTAACAACAACTGACCTCGCATCACCTGTGCACAACTCAAAGAAACAGTAAAGGCAGCAGTCTGAGATGAAAAGAGCAGGAAGTAAGGTGTGTGGGGAGAAGGGCGTTTGTACTAGCGCGCGTGTCGTGAAGAAATAGGGGGGAGTGTAGAAAGGAGAAAGGAGACTTACCCGTTTATCAATTTCTCCATGCTGCAGCTGCACAAAGCGAGCACTGATAGCAGCAATGTAGCTCTGCTGATTAGAGAAGGCGACCCGCCCTGCTCCCTTGGGGTACTTTAGCTCGGGGTCTGTGTCAATGCCAGCGTAGCAAACGCCACCGTACAGGCGGTCCATGATCATGGCCAGCTCCACTGCAGAGACAGAAAACAAAAACAAAATGAACCAACCCTGCACATCCAGCTGATGACATATTTTGCAGAGCATCAAGTTCAATGGATTAAAGTTTACAAGTTTACATATTAAACCATTGTTTGCACAAAAATCCCAATTTTTCTTTTTAACTGATGGAACAAAACCATCCTGCAGTTTTTAACATGGTTTTACAGAAACTCTGAATATCTAACGCACTGCCGGACCGTGGGACCTTGATCATTACAACAGCAGCAGCATAGTGATCTAAAAACATGACAACCACAACATGCAGTATACATGACACCGCTATCAGGAGAAAATTGATTTTAATATTCTGCACAGCTCAGCGTGCCGCAGAGTTCATTCTGATCCGAGCAGTGTAGGTCAGTGCTTCTGCAGCACGTCTGTTCACACAGTTTTCTGCTGACAACTGGCATTTAACTACTAATTTGGCTACAAATCTTCAGAAGAAAAAAGGCTGGCTGTTTGTTATCCCTTGTGTTTTTTAAACATGGGCAGAAATGTGAAGCAAACACTTTTAAAAGCCTTTGACGAATGACTGAAAATATGGGACAGGGACAAAGGTTCATTATACACTTCAAATCTATGTGTTTCTATTCCAAACACTCACTTGTTGCCAATTCATCTGGATGGGAAAAAAAAAAAAAAAAACGTGAGGGATACCTGCACGGAGAGGACGAGGAACTCCTCCCACAAAGATGGTCTTCCTCGGGTCCAGAGGTTGAGATCCATCCATCACAAAGTCGCTGTCGTTCAGGTTCCACGGGCGAATCTGGACCTGCAACATGCATAAGAACAAGTTTCTACAACCATAGAAATAGTGAGAGATTCACGGAAACGAGTGAGTTTGTGTGTGTGTGTGTGTGTGTGTGCCTGCTGACCGGCTTGTCTTTGATGGTGGGGCTGGACACACACAGGTACAGCTTGCCGTCCTCCTCGATGCAGGCGTCGATCAAAGCCTGCACTGAGCTCTCATCCTGGAAAAGCAGGAATGCGTAGCCTGTGCAAAACACAGCAGGGTTATTGAATCTTGAATCTTGATACCACCTCAGTATCAATAGACAGATTAGCAGGACAGTATGAGGAGCCCGTTAGCATTTACAAACATTTCTAACTTATGATTCTGACAACGGGCTGAAGAAAAATACACAGATGCATGCATTAAGAGTTACATGATGCTCCCACAAACAGGAACACAAGCATCTAATCTAAAACAATACTTGATAATAAATCTGCACTATCCATCTAGGTGCTGTGAAGCACTAGTGTAAAAATACCTTTAGGTGGGAAATAGGATTTGCTCTCAGCTTTGTGAGGCCAGTCCACAAACAGATGTCCAAAACGTCGGAAACTTGCTGTTATCTCATCTGAAAGGAAAAAAATCAAACCCGCTCAGTGGCACTTCTGAAAGAAAACATTGATGAAGACCCACAGCAGAAAGAAACTCATAAGTCGTGTGTGTTGGGCACATTTCCCTGACCCAAACACATCCTGTTTTCCGAGTTGAGTTAATAACAACACGGCTAAGGTCCGCCTAAACCTCGTGATTCAAACGCAGCTACTGTACCTTCATCTATATCCGGTGGCAGTCCACCAACAAAGACCTTGCGTGAGTAGCGTTCCACGCGCTCTCCGTTCTGATGCGGGAAGCAATGTGGAGAGCCCAGGCCTGCCAGACCCTGATCGCCACGCTCATCGTCAGGGAAACCATCTTCCATAGGGAAGAGAGAAGAGTGACCTGAAAGAGGAAGACGAGATGTATAGATTTACCTCCTGATAAGATAAGGTTTCATTCTCTTTGAATCCTCCATCTGGAATTGAGCCACTATATGTTTTCATTCAAAAACAACCAAACAAACATAAACACAGAAGTAATATAGTTTAAAAAAAGCCACATCCAAAATAAAATTTACTGGAATTTAAAAGGTGCAGAATGTATTTAATGTCATGTAAAGTGAGTAGATGTCATAACAGAATTTCCTGCAAAGTGGACATGTGCAGCTCCATGTTCTTTGAAGACTGAACGTACATGCAGCTTATCAAACAAATAGTCCTCTTAAGTGAGCAAGTCTGAATGGTTTCACTGTGGAGCGTATGTGTGGTGGAGGCTAAGCTCTCTCTGGCCTATTCCTGCTCCCGTACAACCTCCTCTGAGCTGCTTTATAAAGATTTATGCAAGGGTGTTAGTCTTAACTTACAGTGTGTGCCATGTGTCTGCTTCTGTCGCAGTGCGAGCAGATGACTGGCTACTTTTGTCTGCCTCATGTACTCATAAGCTAAATGCATTGCTCACATGCAATCTCTGACTCACTTTTCCTGTATCAGTTGTAGAACAGAAAATGCAAAGAGGGTGAATTATACAGAGAGGGGGTGGGGAGGGGGGGCTTCACTATAAAAGATGAATAGGAGCACTTCAAAAGTCAAAACAAGGATGGGCACCGACACAAAACATGCAGACAAGCACGTTGTCAGACTGCATTTCATATACAAAAAAGCACAAAGTCGATCCATGCCACATCAAATATTACATCACAAAAATCAGTCCAGAGCTAAAACGGTTTTTGAACACACAACATTATACATATGCAGTCATCTTTTACCTCGTCTCCTGCTATAATTCCTTGCTGCATGTTAAATAAGGACAAATCAAAGAACAAGATGTTTATTAAAAAAAAAAAAAAAAGGTGCATAATGCACTGAACCGATAAAAGTACCAGGTGTCTCGAGACAATGAGGATGTTCCATAGCCGGCCTGATTATGATTCATTGCTGATTAACAGAATCCGCCTGCAATCCAGTCCCCACATTCATTTCAGTTTTAGCACATAGTTAGCGCAAAGACACCTTTCTTTTCTATGTTGTTTCAACACAGAAAACTCAAGGAGTATTAAAGAAGGATGAAGATGTTTTGTACGTTTAAAATGGTACTTTATCGCCCTCTATTTATTATTCCTTCCTGGTGAAGCAGCAGTGTTTCACCAATCAGATGAGATTATAGAGACGATGCAAAGATGCAAAGAAGAGAAAGAGACATCCTTGTGAAACACTAATAAAGCATCTCTTACGGGGTTAAAATGGCATTTAATTCAATACAATATTAGCATTTGGATATACCACAAAGGTGGCTGAAAAACAGCATAATTCAAACTACGTCACAGGAAAAGACTGAGCAAAGTACAAAAAGAAAAAAAAGCAGCATGCACAGGGACAAGGACTGCAAGCTTAGTCTGAACTAATCACCAGATCTGATTAGATATGCAACACTGCCAAAACCACTGGGCAACTTATCCATTTTACCCAGCAAGACAGAAAAGTAATAAGATCAAGCAAGTGTGCATAATCATGGGTAACAGTCAGGGAGGGGGCTTGACTGACTAAAGAAATGATCCAGAGACTGAACTTGAAGCCACATCACAGGTAATCAGAGTAGGTGATAAAATACAAAGATGCTGCTTCAGTGATAAAATAAATGATGTTCTATGAAGCATCAAGTGCTGCATGATAGACGTGTCATACTAACATGGTAACAGGGGCAACAATAACTGAATAAGCACATAAACCTTGATCTTTTCAGGAAAACACGATGATCCGAACTCTACAAGGGGGTAGTGATTTGTTAGTGGTGTACCAGTTCACCAATCAAGCTAACCACAGGATGGGAAATAAAGTGAAACAATGAAAACGTGGGCACAAGACAATCCAAAAACATGCAGGAAAGGCGAAGGAGTGGTCAGAACGAAGAAGCAATAATCCTCGCTTCCCCCTGGATGACTTTTCAAAACCAGATGGACTCTCAGCTCGGTCGGGAAGGTCAAAGAGAGCCAGAAACAGAGAGAAGTGAGAGAGGCAGAAAAGCAGATTGAAAAAGGGAATGGAGAGCGCTATAAAAAGATGAGTGTGTGTGTGTGTGTGCGTGTGTGTGTGTGTGTGTGTGGGGGGGGGGGGATAGATTGGAAGCGATGGAGAAATGAGCCGATAAAAAGCTGTGTGGGGGTGAGAGAAAATGAGAGTGACTGGGCGGGAAGGGATCAAGAGAAAGAGGAATGCAATCTGTGTATCCTTATGAGGCAGGGAGAAACAGAGAGCTGGTGTGCAGCCTCTATCCACTGGCACCATCTGTCTCAGGGCTTGATGACAGCTCCTGGTCATGTGATCTCATCATGTGACCCAGCAAGCTTTGGAAGAAACGACTGGCTTCTCCTGTGTTGCATCCCGGCCAAAGACCAGACACCAAAAAACACCAAATACCATGATAAGGAAATTCTTACCAAGTCAGTAAATAAATAGAGTTAAATATCAGAAATTAATCATCCCGTCTTATTCTGTCTCTGAGTCCATCTTCTATCTGGCATCCTACACTTTAGCTCTCGTTCTTTCACTCAGGCAAAAAGCCATCTGAACAGACGAAACAGAGGAAGACAATCAAAGAAGCAGCAAAAGTAGGTGAAAGGCTGTAAGAGGAGACGTCCATTCCCTTTGGGCTGCTCTTCACAACGTGATGGGGAACAGAGGAACTGGGATTTAAGCTCGTGCAAACAAGACAACAGAAGGCTCCAAAGCACTACATGCATCGATCCAACAACCTCCACCTGCTCCTCATGGATTTAATAGAACTTTGTGTTAAAAAAAAAAAAAGCTACATCGGTTGGACAAATAGGTCTTTTTCTTCTTTTTTTAAGCTTTTGGTGTCCCATTTGACATGCTACATGCTACGTGTAGCATGTAAGATAGGTGGAATGATATAGTTATGAAATAAGTTCTTTATGCTATCTTTTGCACATATATTTCTCATGACAAAATCAGCTATTGAAATGAGCAGACCCTCGAGGACGATGCAGTGGTTACCATACCTACCGTTAAGGGGAAGAGGGTTGTCTGCTCCTGGATGGGGGAACCCCAGACGACCTACGGAAAACAGAGAAGAAGAAATATGGAGAACATTTGAGGAATTTGATGCTATAGCTGTGCAAATCTGTGCTGAATCACATTAACAAAAAATGTAGAATTAGAGAGAATAAATTCATGCCAACAGGCTGGATGAAATGTTGCTGATGATCATACAACATGCAGGGCCAAATAGTTCCTTTAAGCAATAGAAAAAACCGATTCGCAAACCAATATGTTAAAGCTGAGACCATAATAATGGACAGAGAGAGCCTTAACAAGGAAAGAAACAAAGAAAGAAGTCTAATCTTTGTTTTAAAGAGGAAAGAATTATGAATGCAAACATCACTAGTAGGTATGGGATGTAATCGGTAATCAGCACTGCTATTCACCGTCATAGCATCGAATTTCATTCCTCAGGGTCAAATCAATGAATCCAGCTTTGACAGTCCACCACTTGAATATTTTTCATGTATAAAAACTTACTGAACATTTATTTAGACACCAAGCAGAGCAAATGTTTGCCTCTGCATCCATCTCATTACACACTGCAGCTCTTGAATATCAGCCATCCCTCTTCCTCTCACTGACCTCCATTTTCTTATCTCCATGTCTTTCTCTGTGTCTCATATGATGCAATTTAAACTGAGGCTTTTGCCAGGGCCATTTCACAACCACATACACACACACATTCGCAGTAGCAGGCACACAAACACATGTTATGATGCCAGACAAGCTTCAAAGTTATGCAAGCCTTGCTTGGAGCAGAACGATAATGAGATGAAAGAGCTCAAATAGTGCGACCATTGTTGTATGGGTACAGACCGCCTGATTATTGGTGTATACTGATGCCCCTGTCACATGGAAACCTGAAGACCCATCCCCCACACATTGCATATTGAACACACAGAAGTGGAAAAATTTATATAGAAACCAGGATTGACCGTTTCAGGGGACAAAATCAGCATTTTTGTGACGTGTTCAGGTGAATCCAGACATATTGAGAGCTACTGACCTGAAACAGGTTTTACAGATTGCTCTTTTGTAAATTAGCAGTCATAAATAGAAAGTGCAAACGCTCACACCCAAAAAAAACCCAGAGTCCATCAGAGCACACCACGTCATGCTGGGTTTGAAGCCTTGCATGGTCTCCCAGAAGCCAGTAGGAACACCACATCCCTGTGTGTCTGCAGGGCAGTGCACAGCTGCTCTGTGAACTTTATTTGCATGCTGCCGGCCACATATACATACTGTACACTCACTGTTTAAGTACAAGCATGGAGCACACGCTTCTACAACACAGTGGTATGTGTGTGTGTGTGTGTGTGTGTGGTGGTTGAACAGAACAGAGGGGTCCTTTCTGTCAGTTCGGACAATGCTGGAAGAGATTCAAAGCCACCTCTACTCTAGGCATTTTGTCTCGCATGTTCCCCTGCTTCATTGCTCTCACTTTGTTCAAGATCTTCAGCAGGGATGAGAAACGGGCGAAAACACATATCCGAATCCGCTTGTGTACGTATGGTGTATGCGTTCATTGTATTTGTGTGTACATGCGTGTATGCGTGCGACAGGGAGCCAAAAAAAGAACAAGGATTGGCCTACAGAGGAGGAAGCACTCAAAGAAAATGTAGAGTAATTACGGTGTTCGTTTTGCTTTGCTTTGAACAGCAAGGGAAAAACTCACTTAAGTCACAGCTACACTTGACATAGCGCTACTCGAGTACGTTTGCAATGACAAGCAGGAAATATTTTATAGTAGCCAGCAGCTACAAGTCAGTCAAAGGTAAGTCAGAGAGGGGATATGCTGTGATGAGTCATGAGGAAACAGAATGGGTTGTACTGTAATATATCAGACATGATGAAGAGATGAAAAGAAGAGGTCAAATACGAGGTTTGAGGGGAAAATAAATATTTATATATATGTTATATTCAATTAAAGACTGAATAAATATTAAAAAATGTATTAATCAAACCAGAAAAAAGTCACTGTTTAACAATAAGATAAGTAGCAAAAGCAGATAAAGCAAGAAATGTTCAACCATTAAAGAAAGCAGGTACATGCGATTTTTATCTTAATCCTGTATGTTTTGCTTTCTAAAGAAGCAAAAGCTTGGGGAGGAATTACAAGAATCAGAGCCGCATAGAGTGGGGCCGATATACCTAATGAAAAAGCTGTGGAGCTTTCCTCTCAAAACACTGCAGTAAGACTTAGTTTTTTTGACAGCAGAATGTAAGATCACAGCTGGATGTGACTGAGCCTCGAGAGTGTAAGGCTAAAATAAGTCAAGATGTTTGGGAAAAGACTTTACACACACATTTAAAAAAGAATCAATTGAATTTCTTTTAAGGTTTAAGATCAAATAAAGACCTGTCTCTGGTGCAGAGTCCCCAAAAAGGACTTGAATATCTGAAATAAATCCTCGCTCTCTGCTAACAGTGGCCAGTATTTCCTGTGAGCTGCACCTAATAAAACTAATTATAAGAAGCTACTAGGCTGACTCCTCGCAGGCTGAGTTACTGACTTAGCCACCTTTCTTGTTACAACCCATATTTTTAATGTAAAAGTTAATGACTGATGAAGTGAAAAGGCCCTCTGCATAGTTCAAGAACATTTCAGGGAACTCAATAAGGAGCCCAAAGGCATTGATCAGCCTCCAAACTCAGTCAGATCCCAATGCCATCAGCCCTTTCCACATTGCAACAGAGAAAGTGAAAGAGTTGTCCAAACTGCAAACCATAAGACCCAAACGTTTAGCAGGAAGCATCCCAGTACCTAACTGCACTGCTTCCACTAATGGGATTGATACTGGGATTATCCCAGCAGGCAAGAGACAGGGTGGACAGCTCGTCAGTCCACTGCAGAGTTAAAATGCCAGACAGTTGCTGTCAAATGAAGCTTAATTTAGATACAGTAGAGTTCAGTACATCCCATTCAGAGTGATCATAACTCTTCTCATCTCAACCAGTAACTAGTTAATGGTAACATGGAGAAAATGTTTTCATTTTGCTCAACAGAAATACAATGTTGTTCAATTCTTACTGAACAAATATGATGATCTGAGTCACGGCTCAATATGAAAGGCTCTACGGCAACAATGATAACTAATGGATAATGGCCAGCAGCCCCAGTCCAGATCAGGAGACTATTTCCATTTCTCTCACAAATCCTCTTTTAAATACAAAGCCTAAGCCTCCATCATTCTGTCCATCTCCTTCTCAATATGCAAGAGGAAGAAAAGAGGTCATCCTCACGGCAGCGAGCTCAGGCGCAGGAAATGCTTCATGGCTTAATGTGAAAAGAGAAGGTGTGGTAGTGACCAGACTGTCTTCTTTTATTATTCTTGATTAAATATACTAGTTTATGTACTATAAAGGACCTGTGGAGGTAACTTTGGAATAAGTGTGTGTGACAAGGAAAATAACTGCAGTTGTTTTAGGGACTAAAATTGCAAACAGAATCTCCAAAATGATATAATTTATATATTTTTCTAAACTGCATTGTATGAAGACAACATGGACATGCGAGCCGTTTGCTGACATGGGAAGTTTATTGATAATGAGGTGCTATTTTGCTGGGAACCATGAGTGTCTGAGAGGACGTTAATGACAACACAACTAAAAATAAATGTGCAGCATTGCTTTGTGTTTTGTTTAGTGTTTTACGTCAGACTTCGAGTAGAGATCTTCACCTTTCAGGTTGTCCTGCTCAGCCCTCATGATGTCAATCAGGGAGCTCTCCAAAGTGTTCATGTTGAAGCTGTCAAAGGACCTGGTCCGATCCTAAACACAGAAAGCAGACACATTTTCAATTTTATATCCATTCCTAAACAGCCATAAATAGAATATATGACTTTTTTTTTCTTTTAAATGGTCATTTGAAGAAAAAAAAACAGTGTCAACATTTTCCCTGGAGTTGGAGCAGTGATGGTGATGTTTAAAAATCGTCATCAATGCTACACTAAAACATTCATCTTTTAGAGTAACACTGACTCAGTTTACCCTGCATAGGCCAAGAAGAGGTAGCACCATTCCTCAGATACACCAGAGAATATCCTCTGAGCACTTCACACATACCTGAAACACCTGTGATCGAGGTAACGAAAGAATTATTCATAAACAAGCAAATGGTGATTTGTTATTTGGCTCGCCATCGTTCTCACTTAGAGAAATGACAGATTTGTCTCCATGTTTATTTATTTATGCCTTGCTTTTAAATGTACAACAACACAGCTTTGAGCCTTAATGTAAATCACACACGTTAAGTGCAAACAGCTCAGTGATAGCTAAAAAAATAACCAGGAAGTAGGTTGCCTTTCCAGCTGCAAACCTGGGTGGAGAACGTATCTTCTAAGCTGTAGGAGGAAAACCCAGGCAGTGATGTTACTGATGAGGAGAAGAAGAGAAAAGCAGGAGCTAAAGCAGGTGTGGGCTCATAATACTCTTAAGAAAAAACATCTGGTTTGTTTTAGCATCCATGCCCATCCAAGAGCTTTACAGTAACACAGACCCCCTTCTTACCTTACTTCAAGGGGACTAGCTGTTTTGGGAGAGTCACACTGACACATAGAAGTGAGAATCAACCTCAACAGATTGATAGATTTAAAGTGTGATCAGAGAGCGACGCACACGTCAGACTTGTTTGAACGTCCCTGCAGAGTACAACGTAGGCACGCCATCGCTGCACTGCACCCAGCTCCGCTCAGTCATGCAAAACAGACATGAAGATGTTCGACAGGACATCACATGTGAAACAGTGTCACCCTCTGAAATAGTTTGGCTTTATATATATATATATATATATATATCCTAAGAGGTGTGTCTTCATCATGAAAAGATCACATTCCAGTAAATCTCGTTTTTCCAGTCAGTCTTCCCCGCATCTTCTTGTTCTGTGAGATGCCTTAATCCGTTTTAATCATCATTGCATTTTTAACAGTCTTGTTACCTTTTCTCTGCTGTGCGGGGCTTACAAAGCTGACCTAAGGCTCAAGCCGAGCCAAATCCAGTGCATCAACTCTGCCTCCTAAAAACAGATGCATCCTTGCAGCCTTGCTGAATGTGTGTGTATGTGCACACAAACATGTGGAAAACACTCGCAACCGCACTGCGTGTGTACACAAAATATCCTCAAAGGCGAAAAACATGTCCCTATATACAAACACACACTGCCAGTGCCACGCTGATAAGGTTTCTGTCTTGACTCCACCTCTGCCAAATATGCAGCCCATGACAACAGCTAGTGAAAGTGACCAACTCTTTTGGTTTCCTTCTATTCATAATAATAAACTGTGCCGAAGATCGGAAAACAATGTTCTGAAATAACTTCAGAAAGCTCCTAGTGGTATTGTTTCTCTTTAAAACAGCTATAAATCTCCAATTTCCCCACATCATAAAATATAATGTTTCATTCTTTCCTCCTTTTTCTTTTTTTTTTTAAAGTACTTTTTCTTGTCCCTCTCTTATGAATGGCACCTTAAGCCCTGCATCAGAGATCTCACGGTTCAAAGAGCCAAAAACTTCTGGCTTTGAATTGTTGCTCCGGTTCCTTTTCTATCTGACTGAATCATGTTCAGATACATTTATTCCCTCCATACTGACTACAGCAACTTTTTAATTGCATCTTTTTCATTATTTCAAAGTGCTGCTCCTGAGAGTTTGGAGGAGATCTGTGGATACACTTTAAATATGTATGTTTATACAGTTATTTTAGTCATCATGGTGATCCTGGAACACACAGACACACAAGCAAAATAACTAGAGATGTAAAAATACTAACGGGAGCTAAATGGTCTGCTTCCAAAATAAAGCATCTAAAAGCATCTGATAGGACGTGTTTACAGGCTGGATTACAGCCACTGATTGATTCTGACAAGATGCTTGACATACCTCTCGCACATGGTGCATCATCACTTGTAAATTTAATGTTTTTTAAAACGATTGAGAACTACGAACAACACTAAGATGTATTTAAAGACCATTTTGAAAGATGTGAAGCCCACCACATCCAGCCTGAAAATAAATGTCTTTTATTAAAGGGGAATAACCTCATTTCCTTATTCCCATAACGGAGGGAAACTGGAAACTACATGTTATATTTAACGCTGTTCTTTCTCAGTTTAAGATTGCATGGGAGAACATGCTAACTCCACACAGAAAGGTCCCTGACTGGACCCCCGCCCCAGCCGAGGCTAAAACCAGTAACCTTCTTGCTGTGAAGCCACTGTGCTGAGCAACTGCGCCACTGCACAGCCTTTAAATCTGCAAGTTAATTTAGTTATTTTTGTGATATTTCCTTTACCTTTTTTTTAAATTTATTTTAATTAACAGGTCGGATTTTTGTGTATTCATTTCCTGTGACAAAATATTTAGATATGAAACATTATTTTATTCTAAAAATGAGGAAACAAAACAAAAAGTACAATCATGGCAACAGGAAAGAACACATTTTAAAAAGTCATTTTTTGGTTACAAAATATCCACACCCATTGATGTTTTGGGCTTTGACAAAGACATACAGGTTTCAGAAGTTGACAGGTGTGCCTTCAAACGCAACCTCTCTCCTTAACTCTCAGCAGTTTAAAAGACTGGCTCATTGTTAGAGCTTGTAAAAGTTACACGGCAGAAAGATCATTTTATTTTAATTTGTCCATCACCCAAGGAACACAATGACTCTGTTCAACTCTCTTGCATGCAACACTGAAACTAAAGCCTACCTGGTTTGCGACTGGCCAGCAGAAGTCCAAATTCATACAACCAAAATGGTACCAACAGAAAGCTCTATCTCATTATGTCTCGGGTAAGTTTACATCAATCTATCACTAAGCGCTCCATATCCGTCTCTAGTATCAACCAGAATGTGCCGTATTTATGTGAAATCTATGAGCAGAAATAAAGAGACAATGTCCAGTTACATTATATTTTATTTTATAGTATATGTGAAACCACAGCACAAAGAAACAGAAACTCAGATCATACGTTACCAGTTACCATGGCAACGCGTCACCATAATAATCCACTCAGCCACTTCCTGTGATAAAACTAACCATTTTAACAGTTTAAAAGTTGTTAACCTATTCATATATATTAAATATTTATTGATTGTCTAAGTGACCGTGGTAGAAGCGGCATAATGTCCTTTGATGTGAAGTAATTAATAGACTTCATAGCAGCAACAGAATCTCCGCGTTGTCATTATTGTCTGATTTATCCCTAAAACAACGAGTCGTTCTTTTTACCCTGCCTGTTAAGCTGCTACACCCAAATGCGGAGCACAAAGCGACCATTTTTACCTACAAGTATTCACAACATACTCAACTGCTCATTTTCTGCAGGTGGGCTGCCTGACCCTCAAAGTTGTTTTTCAGCATCGGTCATGTGACTCCGTGACGTCAAGTGCACGTCCTCCATATAGGAAAAACATTATCAGATAACATCCCAGTTATATTAGTGGAAAAGTCCTGCATTACAAGTTCAAAAATAGCTGGATTTGGTTTAACTATAATCTTAAAATAAGATACAAAGACATGCCACTTGAAATGAGCTATAAGATACAGAAAAGAACATTTACAATCATAGAACAAATAAGCCATCAAACAAGCACTTACTTCTCTTGTTAAAACGCAGACAAACATCAATACTGGCCGATTAACTCTGTCCTCAGCTTGACTGATAATACTCAGACCTTGCTCAACAAGTGTTACCCAACACATCAGTTAACCACCAACTACAATTAGAGTTGTAGTTTACTGTAATCTACTTGTGTCTTAGCTCTGCAGTTTATTATCCAGCAGCCAGGTCTAACCTTCAAAAACTGTTATTGGTGTCAGTAAAGAAAGAACACAAGTGAAACCCCTCTGAGAAGAAAACCTTGTGGCATAATATGTTACCATGAACTCCACAGGGGTCAGATGCTAAAGGGTTCAGAAAAACAGTCCTACGTCTGTGAACCACATGACCGATTGTCCTCCAGGCAGGCAACTCACTTTCTCATTTACTCTCTCGTGTTTGCAGAGGCTCCTGAATCCTATACCTACTTTTAGAATTTAATCAGCTAAAGAGTGTGGCTGGATATCTAGCAAGCTGGCTGGTAAGCAGCCAAACCTCCCAGTTGTAGTAAGTAATTTAACAGCATTTGAGCTGGTGCAGATTTCCCACACGGACAGAAAAAGTCATGGCAGAACAAACCTAGTACACATCATCTGCTTCAAAATAAAAACCCTTTCAGGTAGATAACTCCAGATTAAATCTTTTGTTTTCTCATATCTGCTTTAGTATCACAAAATGGGCTTAGAGGAGCTGAAACAAGTAAAGGACATGTTAACTAGTTACCATGGGAGGTAAACATTTCTAAAGGGTAACGAAAACAGGCAGGACTCAGTCAATGTATTTCTGCTTTTTTAGGCCAGTTTAGATAGTATCATCTTTTGGTCTAATTCTATTATACCATAGCTGAATGATGGAGATTCATTATGTGGCTAAGATGGAGTCTGTGTGGTAGAGACGGCTCTGGTCGGTGCTCTGAAGTTGCTAAGCATTAGCAGCAGAAGGTGATTAATCATCAGATTTGTGGATCCTTCTCTCTTAACAACTGGACAGCTGACCAGCAAAGTGCTTACCCCTGACAGATTGTGGAGAGCAAACACACACACACACACACACACAGAAGCATATTTGCTACAAGCAAGGCACGATTTATAGGGCAGCCCACATCATATGAATCTATGAGAAATAGTCCACAGTAACCCAAGGCCAGTGGTGTAAACTCTAGATATATTCTGATCCATCCCTTTCTACGTGCAGGCAACAGTAAAATGCAAGTCATGGCACTGTAATACAAGTCAAATAACAAAGATGCCTTTGTTTTTTGTCTCTCTTTTAGCATGACTCATCAAAAGATCGGCATTATGTGTTGAGCTCTAATGGTTACTCCATTCTGCAAGATCACATTCCTCCAATAAGGCCATGCTGCTATTAATGAGTTTTTAAGCAGTATTAATGCAAAGATATACACACTGGGCTGATCCTTGTAAAGCAGGAAGTAATGGATGAATCATGATTTCAAAGTAATCCCTTCATACCATAACATTTTTATCTATTTACCCCTGTGTAGTAGCACATTATAAGCTAGGTTGTGCAAACGCATTTTCTTTATAGAAATGTTTTAAGCATAAGAACTACTTACTTCCTCTGATATAAAGAACTCAGCTAATAAAACTAGGAAGGAATTTTGCATTTGGATTTTTGCAATTTGCAATGTTTAGCGCGTATACAGCAGGTGGTGTTATATGTCAAATACGGCTACAATAACAAAGATTGCAATTATTATCCAGTTTAACTGGTTTGTTCCCTGTCAGGTTCTTGCATCTCAGAGTTAAATAAGTTAAAAGTTTTCTGTTGGAATAAATAAAAAGAACATCTGTGGTTGATTTTGTGTGAGTTTGTAGAACTAGCTTTAGCTGCTTTGATGCTATTGAAGAAAACACTCCAATTCAGGGAATAAATACATTTAAAAACAATGTAAAAGATGATATATTGTTATAATATGTTATAATCTTTTAGATCAACCATTTTTCCTTTACAACCATATCCTTAAATCCACAGAAATGTTTTGTTGAAGGCTGAGGTTAAGAATCATTGCCTTTAAGTGAATTTTCAACAGCTGTTCAAACACAGATGTTTAGCGGCAGCATTTTTCATTGTTGTGGAAACCAAACTGATCAGTTTAGAGTATAATGACCACATTGATGAGTTATGCAAAAACTCATTTACAGTTCCACCAGTCACGTAACAATCCCTAAAATAAACAGATCACCACTTCTGCAAAAGACGAACAACCATGAAGCTGTTAGATTACGTTTCTGTTGCGTCACTGCGATTACACTGAATAACTTACCTCTGCAACCTCAGAATTCCTGTTAAACAAGCTTTTGGTGTCCTTGAAAAACCACATACACAGATCAGGCTAAGCCTCGTCATCATGGTGACCCAGATTGCTTATTTAACATAAACACATAAAACATTTTCAGATGTATTCATTAAACCGAAGACAAAACAAGATTGAAATAAAAACAAAAAGCAAAAGCTGTATAAAAATAAAAAAAAAAACGGGGATTAAATTTATGGAGTACAAAACAGCAAACCATTAAATGTTGATGATGTGGAGTGGTAACAAATGATTAAACCCGACAGGAAGCTAATGGTCAACAATAATCGTACTTTTTATCCATCTAGTCGTGAAAGAGTCATAGAAGAAAACCAGAGTTTGAAAAGTGAGGAGAAATATCTAGTAAAGACACATGTTGTAGGACAATTAAGCTGATCACATCCCCCAGACAACAAAAAGGGAGAGGGGGTCCAAAGCAAAGAATGGGAGGTGGAAATGGTGCTTAAAGGTGGGTGGGGGGCAAGCAGCAAGGTAATGCATTGTAAAAAAAAAAAAAAAAACAAGAGAGAAAGAGAAGAAAGGGGAACAGGAAAGGGAAGCAGGTTGAGCTTTTGATGATTGCACTTATCTTTCTTCCTGGTCGAGTATTTCAAAGACTCGTGATGACATGAAATACCCCCAACTGTCAAAAACAACTAATTACTTTGTGTTGGCTGAATGGTGTGTGCTTAGTAGAAAGTTCCACCAGCACATGCATCGCTGGACAATTAGACAAAACCTGCTTCTTTTCTTCTTCACATACATGCATGCAATGAGTTGGGCTAAATACAAAATGACACTTCAACATCCTCTCTCGCTCGGTCTTCTTCCTTTGTTAAGTGTCGAAGACATGGGCCAGGGACTAATTAAGGCTCATTCACATGCAGTTATGTACACATGCACACAAGTGCTCTTTCTTCTTGTTTCAGAGCATCTGTCAAGGGTGTGAGAATGAGCAGTGGAGTCATGTTCAGTGCGGCTCACTCATTAGTCTGAGAGAAAACGTTTCTTTCATAAACCAGTATTGTCACCAGCACTGGCAGGAAAAAGGTTGGGATTCTGTAGGTTAATGGTGTGTAGAGAGATTGGTGTATGCCCACGTCACACATTTGTCAGTCTCGCTGTAATCCTGTTCTCATTATAGAAGCCAAACAGGACAGATAAATACAGTGTAATACAAATTACCTGATGTGTGGAAACAAAAGCGTCTGATCTTTCTGAGAAGAACTACTTTTAGTATCGACGTTAATTCTGCAGGTGAAGTAGTTTCTGTTGCATAGAGGAGATTTTAGCTCAGCAACAAAGACACAGACACTAAATGTCAAATATTTATAGAAATACTAAAAAGAGATGTAATAATGATGCTCACCTATCCGCCCTAAAATAGTTCCCAGTGCATCTAGTCTAACTAGTCTAAATGCTGTGACCACAGGCCTCAGCAACAACAAGTATTACCTCTACTGTACTGACCCTTAACAGGATAATTCATTACTTGCATGTCCGAGTCTATAAATACCGTGCTGTTTATTGGTTTAGTTTTTCTTTGCCCACAACAGTAAGTGAAGCCATTTTCTGCACACATGGTATACACACTGTACAGAACACAGTTTAATAATGTGCTTTCAAAGACACGGCACCATACGAAGCTGCAGATTTTCCTGAGCTGCACAAACAGAGAGGAGGGAACTGTAACCAACAGTTACCCAGGTGGCTTACTGAGACAATATCCTGACCTGGCTTACTCTCCCCTCAGGCCCTGCAGATCTCGACCTGGTCCTTCGCCAAATTTACCGATTCCAATCATCGCAGTGCACCTGACACAACAGCAGGCTCCTGACCTTGAAATTCTCAGGTAAGAAATGAAGGCCGAGACACAGGAGGAGGAAAAAGATATTTGGTGAAAAGTCTTTTAGTAGATGAACAGTGCATTAGCTGCAGTGTCCCTGGACGCAAGCCCATCCTGAGTACTAAAGCTGCTCTAATACATCAGTGGGCCTCCCTGCTGCAGAAACAGCCACAGTGCAGGAACATCCCCTTCTGCTTGCAACACTGCTGTACAGTGTGTGTGGAAAATACCTGCCAAGTGGGGGATGTACTCTCAAAAGGAAATGTAATATTTGCTTCTTAAGGCCCGCAAGTAACATTAAGATACTACAAAAGGGATGGCTGGTTTTTGCTTTAATAATCAGTTTGACAATAAACAGAACAAACAGCTCCCCGTGAAACGTTACAGAAAGCGACTGAAAGATTTTCACTTATCAGTGTTTTTGCTACAGAGTTTTACGCAACAAATCAGCTCGTACCAAGTATCAAACGGTGTGATGAATTATTTCAGTGACTGCAGAACAGCTGAACAATGGGAACTCTAAAGCAAAAGGCCCTGATCTGTCATCTGTCGCACTGGTGCTAAAATGGGAGCTATGCGAGGCTGTTAGAGGAGGCTGATGGTGGAGGAGCGTGACATCACGTTCTTGTGGGGTCTGTTCGGTTCACAAACTGCAGGATTTTATTTACTGAGCCTTTTTTTTTTAGACGTTGACATGACTGAGTTTCCCTGCCTTCTGAGTCCATTTTACAAACCTAAGTTCTTTTATCCTCAGAAAACGCAGATAATATAGAAATACAGAAATTTAGTGAATGTGGTAACGACTAAACTTGAAGCCAAACAGAACACTGACTAATATATTTAAGATTGAGTTATAAAAAAGCTGGCATTTGACAGATGAACTCAAGACTTTGTTACCTGTGATGTAATTTTAACAATGGCTTCTACAGTGACAGCTTCAAGGCTGCAGCATTATCCATTTGCTCACCCAAGTAAAACAACTATACTGCTATCAAGAAAAGAAAGCACAAGACATACCGTATGATTCACAACTAACACGATAGTCCAAGATTAAAGTAGATATCTCTTTTAGAAGCGTGAAATTAAAGCTTAGCGGGATCAAATTCTAATTTTACAGCATCTAAATTGACTGCTTCCCAACAGATGTGTCGTAAAGCTTGCTAGAGGTGGCATCGATGGACACATATTAGAAGATGAAAAGAAAAACACTGAAAAAAGTCAAACAAATTCCATGAATTTACAGTCATGCTCAATTGTACCACTCTTTAGATGCTCAGAGTCAAGATCAGAGATCATCTGAGGCTGAAGGATAAATAAGTCCAGTTCATGGCTATAGTTTAAGGGTTAAGCCTCAATGTGCACCAAATGTTTCCATGAGAGCCATTTTACATTCGTTCAAGTCTAATGAGCTCGCTAAGATCTGCCACCAGGCCAAAAAGAAATGCAACGTTGGGAATGAAGCCAAACTCATTCATTTGTGAGGTCAATTTTCATTTTGCATAGGAAGCAAAAAGTGAGGTGCATGCTGCTTCCTGGTACACTGCTGAAACAACTCAGTCCAACTCCCATTACTGCTTCAGGAGGGTTTCACTATATGGGATGCAAGTTACAGCTGCAAATCACTAATGAAGTAAACAAACCACAAACTAAAAGCAGATCAAAACTGACAGCACTGACTACACACCGTCCATTATATAGAGCTTCTCTCCATACATACCTAAATATTCTAGGAAGTAATGCACGCTTGTGTTTCTTCTATCTAAACCCATGCTCACAATTCTTTATTTGTAAATGGGGTTACACTTGAATAATCCATCCCTTTCACTTATAGACACACACAGCAGAGCCATTCAACACCCATCCTCCCATCTGCCTCTGCAGAATCTAGAGGCCAAGAGGACAATGCCACTTTAGTTGATCTGATTCAATCACAAGGAAGAGCAACATGCTGCAGCTACAGTAACGCTAGCTTCAATTTAAATCTGTCATGGGATGACACAGATGGGACTCTGGAAATACACAACCACAACTGCAGTTGTTCCATCATAACACTGATTAAAAAGGACTGACTAAATGAGAAGGATGCTTGTTGGTGGTATTTCATCCAGTCACTCTTTATATATATATAAGTGTAGGGGTTTTTTTTTCCTTTTAAAATTACTCAAAACTTTTTGTAAAAAAAAAAAAAAAACACTGAATAAATTGCAACTGCTTGAGATGTAAATGTGACCCCGTGGCTGCAGTCAGCTGTCAAAGCTTCTACAGCTTTGCAACACATTAAGCAGAAATACTAAAGACATGTCGGGACATGCCAGGGCAAGGCTTTATTGATTTACTTCTGCACTTATTTCTAACAGCAAAAGGCTAAATAAATTGCGTGGAAAAGTCACAAGCCTCGCTTTCTAATTCAGGACATAGCTGCTATGCTTGCAAGGAGAAATGATTCATTATCAGCTTTATTCATTAGAGTGGAAACATCATCCAGTTCATCCATAATGCCAGAGATAACCAAAAGAAACCCCTTTTGATCTAAGATGCTTAGAAAGCAGACAACCTGTAGGTGAAGGAATACTGTCCTATGAAAGGACACGTTTAAGCGCGGTCCTTAAAGACATCGCTCTTCAGCTCGACAGGCCCACGGCAACCTCCCTCTATTCTCCTCTGTCTCCTTGCATCGACCGATACCATCAATCATGATATTGATCAAGGAAATTAATCATACTCCATCGCTATGCTCCTTCTACCTCCTTCCATCACATCTGGGTCTTTCCTGGGATAAAACAATAACCTGATCCAGCTATGGAAAATCATAAATACAAAACGTATCATGCACATGTGGTGCTTTTTTACAAAGGGCTTATTAAGGCAGATGTGACATGGCGGATTAATAAAAATCTAAACTATGAAATGATCATTTTCACCTATTAAAAACAGTTTAATACCCTTTACGTAGAAGGCACCGTGAACAATATGGCCCTTATGCAGCTTTCTTTGCCTTTACTGCATTTTAAATCTGTCATGTCTGGTCGTTCATGTCCATGCTCCTTTTATTTATCCTTTTATTTAGAATCGGCCTGTACAGTTTGTCCATTTTATATCACCCTATATTTTTCCTTTCCATTCCCAATCCACCCCCCCGTCTAAACCAACCTCAGCTCACATACAAGGCACACACCACTGCAGTGAGAGAGCTGCATTAGTCATCACGAGGGACACGCAGCTGTGGAAGTACAGAGTCCAACGACAGCTTTAAAATGGTAACAAATGCATTTTTGTGAATTCATGCCCTTCCCCCTTTGTTTTCACTCAAGTAGGCAGCAATACCTCGCACTGTGATGATATTAATTGCTAACACAAATGAGACCTTGACATTTAACAATTCAGGCGACGAGCTGAAAAGTATTTACATCCCAAACGATACGTGGACGTATAAAATAATAGAAAACAGCACGTTCTCTTACTGATACTGAAATTTAGAGAAAAAAATTTTTTTTTTGAAAAACTGACCTGAAAAGGGAAAATGTTGTCACTACGGCCAACTCCTTCATCCATCCACGATTTGGGGTTGAAGCCTGCTGGACTGTTTCGAGGATACTTCTGAGATGCCACATGGTTGTTGGGAAAGGTCTTCTTCAGTGGAGAGATGGAGTTGATGGGGGTCATGCCACCATTAAGCCCACGGCGATAATCTCTGCCCTGAGACCCTCCCCAACCGCCACCGCCACTGCCGTAGCCTCCTCCGGGACTCCACGATGTGGATGAGCCAGGAGAGGGAGAGGGGCTCTGGTAGTTGGCGGGACCCCATGGAGATGGGGGCTTGTTCAAGCTATTGGACAAATGGGGTAACTGGTTGAAAGCCGGATTCCTGTGCGGAAAGGGCGGTGGAGGGTGGGGAGAGGCTGGGGAGCGCCGATGCTGCTGGTGCTGGTTGTGGGGATGTTGGAAGTGGGGATGCGGTGGGGGGGCCGGGTGATGCTGGGACAAGGCTGCAGCTGGTCCGATCTGGGGGGAGAAGTTTCCACCGAACCCTGGGCTGACATGATGTGAGAAGTTCTGGAACAGCAGAGGCCCATTGTTGGCAGAGGCAGGGTTGAAAAAGCTGACATCCTCATTGATGATTGTGGATGGTGCGGGTTGGATAGCAGCGGACCAGTTGTTGAAGCCAGTAAGTGATGACGAGGTTGTGCTGGACTGTACTGGACCAGCTCCCCCGAGTCCAGTTGTCTCCTGATAGTCGAAGCCTGCCAGAACAGGTGACTCAAGGCGAAGCTGCTTCTCCTTTCCATTACTGCCTTCAGATGAGCCGTTCTCTGTCTTGGCTTCCTCTGATCGGGCTTTTTCCAGTTCTGAAATTATCCCACCACCACTTCCACCCTCCTGATGGCTCCCAGGAGACATTTGCTGTTGCTTTTCTTGCGTTTCTTGCATTTCCTGTTGCTGTTGTGCTTTGGGCTTCTCTGGCCCTCCCAGGATTTCATCTTGCACACTGTTGTGGGTGGCAGAGGCAGGGAAGAGCCAGGGAGAGCCTCCTGTGGTGCCATTCCCTGTGGTTGTGGTGCTGTTTATGAAAGCAGCAGGGCTCTGAGATACATTTTGGTGATGGTGTGGGGGCTGCAAATGCGGGTGGATTCGGACCGGGAATGCAGACTTGTTGCCAGGGTTGTTTTGAACTAGGACTCCAAACCCGTAATCCCCCATTTGTTTTCTGCCCCCAGAAACAAATGCTATCCCGCGATCTCTTTGGTCCTATTGAAAGAGAAGGACACAGGACAGCATACATGTTAGCAGTCACTCCATGTCATTTCCCCAATAGAGTGAGGGATTTAGAAACTACAGAGAGGCTCACACTGAGACATGATGGATAAAAGCGTAATGGATTAAAAATTGCAGCTCGTTTTGCAGTATGCAAAAATTACAGATTGAAACCTACATTTTTTAATCAAAATACAATAACTGAGCACACATTTTAAAAAAATATCCATTGAACAAAACTGCAAACCCTCTGCGTATTTGATGTGGAAAATTTAAATGATTGGAAATAATATACCACAATTATTGTTTTTGTAATTATTTAAATAGACCAAATAATCACAGTGAAGTCTGCCTTTCAATGAAGGATCCTGATCATGTAATAGTTTAAAATCATTTATTACAAGCTTGTAAATATATATCTCACATGGGGCAAAAGATCAGAAAATTGTTTTAAAAAAATGTAATTACAAAACCCTATTCCATCTTGTAAATATTAATTAAACAAGGTTGCTAATATCAGGCTACAATATGCAATACAATATTTATCTGTTTATCTGTTATATTACATTTACGGTACAATTTTTAGCAAATACTAAAAAGCTTAATATTCAAGGTTTTCCAACTCAACTCAGTGGATTTATGGGCCACCTGCCAGGTAAGTGGGAGTGGTTTGTAAAGAAATACAGTATTAGGAAGTATTTATGTATGGGCAGGGTTATATTTTAAACGCTCCACCCACATTCAACTTTAAATTCACCCACTGAATATTTAAGACAGGGTTAGGGTTAAGATACTACTTAAGTTCTAAAAAGAAACCATTTTGGATGTCAATAAAAACAACTACACTTTAATTGTGTTTTTTCCCCAAATCCGTCACTAGCAATAGTAACTAACACTAATGTTTTCATTTAATAATGTCATTATAGTATAATTAAATACGAGGTGCTTAATTTAAAATACAATTGTAACAAATAAACAAGTAATAATCACAAATAATAGTCATAAAAGAGCTTATTCATGGTCGAACCATCTGCAGCTGATAAAAAGACAACCAGTCAACATTACATGTTAGCTAATTATAACCCCGTGACGTTGCCAGTTTGTAAGTCTACAGCTGAGCTCTTGGCAGCCTCCAATAAAACCAGAGACACTGCTGTGTCGAGCAGTCTCCATTTATAGACGTTTTACAAACGCAAGCAAGCTTATAGACATTTACTACCAATGGTATAGCTTCGATGAAACTATATCGACATGATATATAAAGGGAATAGCGAGGATATTAACAATTAACCGAATGACTTTAAGAAATAAGCCACTCGACCTAGTTTGACAGCTGTCAGCAGTCTAGGGATAGTCCTCGACCAAATTTTGTTTAAGAAATAAGTTCACAGATCAAAATAAACCCAATAAAACATATCAGGAGTTGTTGCTTATGGTTATCCTTTTCTTTGCTTGTGGGAAAGGTCAATGGGCAAACATTTCAAATGATCAAAGCTGACAAGCTAAGTTTTACATCCGTCGCTAACATTAGCAAGCTAGCTATTAACGGCTAGCACGAACGCTAGCTAGCTGGACAGGTAACATTCAGGCTAATAAAATCATTTTCACCTTCCGATCACCACCTTCGACCTCGGCGATGTCTTTGTCGAGATCGTTCCCTCGGACTGAGAGCGAGATGTTGTCCTTGAAGCAAAAAGTGCGACAGGCAAGCTTTCAGTGGCGATTTAATAGCTGACTCGTACAGTGCAGTCGGTCAGCTCCTTTTTTTCTCTCTCTGCCTCTCTCTCTCTCTCTCTCTCTCTCCCTTCTCCTGACGTGTCCTGCCTGCTCAATGACACAGCTCTCTATCTGCTGCCTTTGATCTGGACTCTATCATTAAACAGCTTTATTAACGTGGCCAGTAAGCGGTACTTTCACAAGCCTTATTCGATCGGTTTCATTGTTCGTTTGATTTCAGAATCTCTTTCGCTGTCTTTCCTACAGACCCAGCCGATCCCTGTGCGTGCTTCTTGGTTGCCCCCTCTCTCCTGGAACCGACCGTGGCCGAATGACAGCGAGAGATCAGCCGAGGCACACTTCCGCTTCTAGCGCCACCCCTTCCAACGTGACCACGCCTTCTCTCAGCCACACCTCGAGACATGATTGGCCGGTTTACCGGCAACCTCGCCTAAATTCTTCATCATTTACCGGTCATGCGCCAATAATATGCCCATGTTATCCATAAATACTGCCCACTCGGGTCAGAAAAAAAGAAAACCTCCTCCCAGCACAGTCCTGTCTTTTCACGATGCAGCCGGCAGCAGGTCGTGAGAAAAATGAGAAACCCAGCCCCTCCTTTCTCCCTTGACAGGCTAGAAAACCTTCAGAAAATGAGCATCCCTGGCCCAAGCGTTTTGATCTCAGGCTTGTTTGATGCAAATGTAGATATGGAAGAGGAAGGCATGGTATCATTTAGATATTTAAGATGTCTCATTTTCAAGGCAACTTTATTTAAATCTCACGTGCAGATAAAATGACCACATGTTACTGTGTTTAACTGAGATAAGCCACTTTTTTGTTCAAAAGACAGATAAAGTATTGCAATAAATGATGGTTGGATGTCTGGCTTCTCCACATTTAAAAATTTACTTGGTTAGGACACTGGATCCCACAGCTTCACCCAGTGTAGTACCAGTAGGAATATGTGTTAAATAAAAAAAAGAAAGAAAAAGAAAAGCATTTCTAATATATTATCCATCTGAGTTTGATTTGGGTTTTTTTGCGGCCATTTTCTCTGTAAAAGCTGAGACTATCATTGATAATCATAGTCTGCTTTTCTTGAAAGGCTATCTGAATTAAATTACACAATGGCAGCCATGATAAGAGCTGGTTAGCTTCTCAAATGCTTCAAGATAAAACCCCCAATCCTTATTAACAAGCATTATACCATACTTAATAAAGAAAAAGACAAAGTGATGCTCGTAGTCATATTACTTTATTCATGTCATGTAACTAAAAAAAAATCTGCTAATGTTTTGATTTGATCATGGAACAAAATTAACATACAAACTGCTTGTTTTTTGTTTTGTTTTGTTTATTTGGAACTGGGGAGGGGTTAAGATGGTGAATAATGAAAAACACTGATTTCACTGTAACTTTAATACGCATATCAGGTGATCCATTTAAAGTAGATTTTTGTGACATATAGCCTTTGTAATTATTACTAGGTCATGTGTAATAACAATGCAGAACATAGCTTAAGCTCCATATCATGTCTATGCTTTATTGCATAAAATTAAAAAACAAGTAAAACTACTTAAGATAACAATTACACAAAACATAATGAAGTCCCACGGAGGAATTCAAAACAACAGATAAAATACACCAGAAAGTCAAAATGGTTATATGAGTAAAGTTACAATAGCAAAATAACAATAAAAACTATGATGATAATACTAAATACTATCGTTTAATAAAAGTAATATATTTATCATATCAAAATGATGAAAGCCAGCAGGGCGCTTTGTGTGGATCTGATTGATCAGGAGGACGTTTACAAGGTCAGCTAGTTCATGACAAGGCCTTAAAGTCTTTGTTTTTTTTAATCAATACAAAATATAACAGGAAACCTTTGAAGGAAAGGACGCACAGGGGTGATGTGTTGCACGAGAAGTGCACCCTGCAGCCTTTTGAATCAGCAGAAGGCAACCAAGTGAGCCCCAACCGATACCCGAGTCCAATGAATGACAATAGTAAAGCTGAGAATAGATATGCACATTTCTTTGTAAGTAATTAGCTTAAATAAATTACCTTTTTTTTTTTTTACCAATTGTCTAAAACTGAATAATAACAACTGAATTTCTTGTTTAACCTGTGCATCAAACCTTAGGTCTGAATAAATGTTCGCCCCAGAGTCCAAGCTGTTTCAGTAATATTATCTTAATTTATTCCCATTCAGGATTGCGGGTTGCTGGAGAACTCCTGCAAACATTGGCCAAGAGGCGGGGTACGCCATGGACAGGCTGCCAGTCCTATTTAAACGAGATGCAGTATATAAATGGTGAATGGAAATGGACCAAAACAGAGCCCTGTACTGAACAGAGGAAAGTAGAAAAATATCATATGGAATAAAATGAGCTTGCTAAGCAAAGAGCCAATTTTTTAATTCTAACAAAATGTCTTCAAATGATGGGGGACATTGTCATCAATAGTAGCAGTATCTAAGAGAATCAAAACAACCAAACTTAAAGACGGTTAAAATAATTTATTCCAATCATTTATTCTATATACTTTGCAGAGATCATTTTATCCGAAGTACACAGAAATGTTTAAGCATTTGTATTTAGCTCATTGGGGATATTGTTGCTATTGAAGATTATGGGCTCTAATAGGGAGGAATACTTCTTAAATCAGGCAAGTGTGAACAAAACAAAGAGTGCAGGAGGGTGATGTGAATCTGTACTCTTGCTTTAACTGTGTTGAGCATGCAAAGTAAAAAAAATCAACATGGGGAACCACAACTCTCCAAGAATCAGGCTGGACCTCTTCTCTGATCCACTTAAGCTACAAAATGAGTCAGCAATTTTCAAGCACATAAGTCCCAGACTCTTTGAAGGATTAAAGGAATTTCTTAATTGGAGTATTGATGATCTCAAACAGTATTCTGCCGTGACTATAAAGCAAGGAAGTGAGATTTAATCTTAAGTGATCACCCGAGAGACATATGCTAGAGCTAACGTACACCACACTATTGTAGCCTGATGACTCCTGTTGTCATCACATGGTTGCCTAGAAACAAGAACAAAAATATAACATGATGCTATGATATAAGAGGATTTTTCCACGTGTCATGTATTCTAAGATCATATGCTAATAATACATGCTAGCATAATGCTGCTTGCTCTTGCCACATATTTAATTGACAACAATGAGAGGAGCATCAGTCTTCAAAGTCACACCCCAGCGCAAAAACAAATTTATGTTTTAAGGTAAAAATCCATGGTTTTAGAGTGAGATACACCCCCCCACTTCTTGTATTTAATGAAAAATATTCTCTGTATAGTTTTCTAGCTGAAATCATGTATAAAATAATTTATCACACAACAATTTGGAACCCATCGAAAATATGTGTCCACATCTACACTGCATTGATCATGCAATCTTTTTTTCATTCATCACCCACCCACAGCACAACCCACATCCCTATGTGCATCTATGTCCTCCTCTGTGTCCTTCTCTCCTATATGATCATTATCACAAAGAGGTCATCAAACCGCTTTGACTCTGTCACTCTCACCGACCCTCCTCTGGCAGCAGTACATGCAGCCGCAAATGGCTCTAATAAATCTGTCACTTCAAGTCCAGCTGGGTGGGAGTGATAAATTAGAGAATCTCTGGTGATCTGCATTATTAAGTAAGAACTGACAGGATGAACAGGCAATGGGAACAGATTAAAGTAATCCGATTTAGAAAAAATAGATTACAGATGTCTGATAATAGCACTTTTTAGCTAGCATATGGTGAGGGAAATGCATTCCTGCACATATATTAGTGTTTAGAAAAAGGTCAGTTTAACAGGTACTGTCATGTTCAATCAGCTGACAGCAGGATTTTAATCTTTGACTGGTTATAAGCAAATTAGTGGTGCCTACAGAAAAAGTTTATGATCCACCTGCTCAGGCATTTGACATTAATTTCCTGCATTAAAAGTTAGTTTCTGAAATTACATTGTGCAAAAATAATACATTATTCTCTAAAAATCATGTATTGATTTTTCTTTCCATTATTTAACTGTTTGAAGAAAACCAGTTCCAGCCCAACGCTTGTTTGCATTTTCATTACACCATATATTTCTGCTTCTGACCTCTGCTTCCTGTCTACGTATTCTAATTTCCCTTCTGCTCCACAAATAGGCATGTTTGAGTGAATCTTTTTCATGCACTGGAGGGCAAGGCTCAGTGGGAGGAAGGAGTAATGTTTGAAAGTCTTAACATTTGTCCCAGCTTTGCAGCTCTTCTTGCACTGATAAGGTATTCCTCTCACAGTGGGGGGGATGATTAGGCTGAGTGCTAGGTGCTGTGAATGGATTTCTAGGACAGAATAACTGGTTTTACTGGCCTTACTCAGGGGACAACACTCTCTCTTTCTGTCCCTTTCTGTCTTTTACTCTCCATCGCAAATTGTTTGGTAAATCAAATCCTCCATGCTCAGGGCAACCCAAAAATAGCACAAGGCAGGGAAAATGACATACATATTTATGAAATTGCATATGGGATTGTTATCTCCGTGTCTGAAACTCCCACTGCATTCAGAACCCCTGAGATGTTTGATTTTCACAGTTTAAAACGGCTTATAGTTAGTTTTGCCATGTGCTTTATTTCTGGCAGTGGCTCTCTGTGTGCTCTGCTACAATGACTGGATAGATACCATGAATAAAACACTAGATCCATTAAAAAATTAATCACTTCTACCTTAGGCATAATTATGGTGCAATTCCTCCCAGAGCGTACGAGTGTGTTTACCAGTGTGAGTGTGCAGCTGTAAGTGTGCATAGGGGAAATGTGCCCATGCTGAGCTCATGCTGTTGTTGAAGCTCTAGATCTTAAAATCTCACGTGAAAACTGGACCGATTCTCCGATGCTGGTGAACAGCCTGTTCAGCCAGTTCATTGAAAGTGCAAACTAAAGCTGCATTGTGATAGAAAGAGACTGGCTAAAACAGACGCTTTATTAGTTTTTGTGTAAATAATGTGCCAGTTGACATGTAAGGATTCGGTGTATAGTATAAGTGACGTGACAAAGCCTCACGGCAGGCTCTAGAAATATAGTATTTTTCCTTTTAAAATTTCCAGAGACGTATTTAGTGGACAAAATGGTTTGGATGTGCTCCTGGGTGGAGTGGTGGGATGCAAATAACCTCTGGGGATGGTGGGGAACAGAATGGGTTTGGGGGAGGGGTCATATTGATCCATCATAAGGTGACATTCATACATCACTGAAGACATTATGCAAAACTGGAAAGACAAGACTTCTACTTCCTCCACTGCCTATATCACAGAAGAGCTTGTCTAGTCAGGGTTTTGCTACATTTTCTGCCAGCCTCCATCCTCTCACATCCTTCATCCATCCGGAGTATTTTGTGCTGCTGTGCTCTCCCTGGGGACCCTATACTAATTAAGCCTAAGAGGTCTTTCTGGGTAGCAGGCTTGAATGACTATTTGAAAAAGACACATGGACGGTGTGTGTACTTGTGTGCATGCATGCATGCGTGTGTGTGTGTAGGCTGATTTCATGATTCTACTGGGTACAGAAGGAATAATAAATTACAACAGAGTAGCAGCTGGGGGTCTGTGATGTTAGTGTCAGCGTGTGTACATGGTTATGTTGTTGGGACTTAAGTCTGTTTACACAGTCACAATAAGGGGACTTATTTACTTATGTTCCTTCTGAGCGAGGAAAGTAAGTCTGTGTAGTATAAGCTGCAAAATCATTTATGATGGAAGCTCATTTTAAGGTTATTATAGGCTTGAATGAGTGTTAGAGAAAAATTATTTACAGTAAAAGTTAACTGGAGTGTTGTGGATAATAATTGTACACATTGTCTGTGAGATCATTGAAACATGCCTGTAAATGTTAATAAAAAAGCTGTGGATAAGCTTCATACAAGATTTTTGGTATTGCACAATAAAAACCAGTGCGTCAGTGTGAATATATCAAAAGTGAACAATTTACAGGCCAGCTAAAATAAACCATCTGCTGATAATGATATGGTTTTATTTTAAAATTAAAAAAAATCCTAGAAAAATGCTTTATAAATAGGGGAAACTGGAAAGACACAAATTAAAGAGAGCAAAATGATCAATTTGCACAACCAGTGTCAGCAAGTACATCAAGAATCACTGGTTTTTACGGGAACTTAAGACACAGAGTTATAAATAACAGAGATTTTTGAATGAAAGTTTTACAAAGAAGAGTGTGAATGTCTTTTAATAACAGCAGAACTTACTATGAAATCACACATTAACCAAACATAGTGTGAAGTTTTGCCAAGACGTTATTGATCCTTAGTGGGGAAACTGGGGCAAAGATGCTCAAAGATGAACAGAAGAAAAAAGCACTACATTGCTTTGAGTTTGAGTGCGCTGCCATATGTGTTACTCTACAAAACGAGATTTTGCTGTTGCCATGGCAATGTTCAGTTTGGAGTATTTGCCTATTCATTTACTACAAAGAGCAAATAGAAAAGTCATATGCTACTTATTTGTATTTCACATGAATTAGACAGGAACACATTTGTAGGGAAATCAGTCAACTACACATCCAGTGTGTATGGGTGTGTGTGAACTTGTAATGAAGATATGCGTGTGCAAAATCAAGTCAAAGTGGTTTTATAAACCTTCAGGGCCCCTCTTCATTGGCAGCAAGGCATTATGTTCCAGAGAAACCCTCAACAACATCAGCAGGATTTTTTGTGTCATCTTGAGAGGATTTCTTCCCACAAACATTTAATTTAGTTTTGGCTTCAATCCTTTTTGCTCACCTTTCACCATGAATCTGCATATTATTTGATACAAAACCAATTGAAGACTTCACACTGGAATACTTGAGGTTTTTCTTTGCATTTGCAACTATCTTCCACTTGCATATTCAGTTTATGGTGTTGGAAAGCACAAATTTTAAAAACAATTAAATTTTTAACTGATTCCAACTTGAATGTGTGGACTGGAAAACAGGAACTGTGTGAAAACTATGCATCAGTTTAACTTATTTACATGTAAACAGCACTAATTTAGCTAACAGTCTTTTGTTACATCCTTGCATGTAAATGTGCATGCACAAGCCTGTTTAATTAAAGAGCATCATAATACATTGCAAAGTACACAGCAACATAAAACACATTCCAACACCTGAAACCTGGACCTGGTTTTACTGAAAGTTGGTGGTACAACAGAAGGTGGTAGTAGCTAAAAGAAAAAAAAAAAAAAGGGTGGGTGGTGGGGGGGGGTGGTCCTGAATGTTTTAGGGAAGACCC
>JBAMIG010000016.1:12840677-12853369 GCA_037177335.1 Kiunga ballochi | reverse complement strand
TGCCAAGAAGCCAGCCACACAGAAACTGCTCCATCCAAAATACTAAACACACTAAAAAATCTACTTCAGTAGTAAGCCATATTATCAAGCCAAGCTCTTTTTTCTGCACCTTCATTATAAAAGATACACTTTTGAAGACCATAGTGTCAAAATCTTGGTGTGAAAAGACAAATCTTCATCTGACCAGTAGAGGACGGAGATACCACCAATATACCAATACAGACGCATTATTTCTGCCATCCCAAGGAGACTGATGATACCTTTTCACCCTTAAACTCAGGTAAAACCATGAGCAATGTCTCCTCTAATTAGGCGAATCACGACTCTCGATGATGGTCACTGATTCTAAAACATCAGTGGTTTCAAAAGCTTCTTCAAATAAAACTTTCTGCTATTTCCATCCGAACGGAAGAAGTTTCCTCTGGATGGGAGAACCCTGCCCAGATAACTTCACTCAACCAATGCTGGATCATTCAAATCTTCTTGTTCATCAATCTTGTCATCCAAACACAACACAGTATAGCAAGACATACTATCCCCCTGTGGTTATAGGTAATAGTATCACTTGGTTAAGATGAGAAATCAAATGTATTTGTGGTTAAAACTAAACAGGACTAAATGTGAAATGCATCTTCTGTACTTTGCCAACACTTCCTTAATCTGGGCCATTTTTACGCATCACATGTTGTGCTTGTGACAGATTCTTATTCTTGGAAGGTAATTATAGGTCATTTCTGCTTACAGATAAAAAATGCCATGGCATTGTTTAAGAGTGGAGGACAATGCAGTGTTTAGGTGAACAGATTAGCATAACAAACAGTTATTATCTCAGCAAACAAACTAAAACAAAGAACAACAATGGCATCTCTATATTTAAATCTTGTTCAATATGGTTTAAAATGTTATTACGCAAAGCTGATTTTTTCAGCTGTGGGTTGTTTAAGTGAGTTGGTGTGAGAAGCTAATTCTATTATGAATTTTTTTGCTCATCCAGTCATGCGTGTTTTCTTTTTGTTGAACTTAAAGTTGCTGTTCATCATTTTGTGAAGGTTTACAGTGAAGCTCACAAACCAGAGGTATCCAGCTGTGGAGATATAAAGGGTAAGTATTGAAGAAGGTCAACTGGAGCAACAGTCATGGCATGGAAACACACAAGTCATGCGTAAATTACAAAAAAAAAAAAAAATCTGCAGGCTCACACAAGCGCTGGAAGGCGGTTTTCTGCCCATGCTGCTTATTGTCACACCTCAGCCTAAAATACACCACGTGAGTCATTGTGCCATTTATGTTTTTTTATTCCAGACAAGTTATTTACTCATAATGGCAATGTGCATGTAAGTCATCAGTTCACCACAAGAACAGAGTATGACAGATCAGTCAATGCATGTGCTATTTTCCAAACACAGCAAGCAGAAAACTGTAACAGAGCTCCATCTTTTACATGAGCTGAACAAAAACGTGGAGTTAACAACGTTTATGTCCATGTTCTGTTTTTCTACTGCGTCTCCTCACACACCCGAAGACCCATGCATTTAAACAAACACCTCATCCATAAGGATCTGAAACCCAGAGCAACACATCATACTGAACACTCTCACGGTGCCTGACTCATTCTGCAGTGAACCTGGAGTCATTGAGATTCATAGCAGCTCTAAACCAAGCTCTGCCAAGTTTTGGCCAGCCATTTAACCATCACAGCACACACACACATTTAGACACAGATGGGGATGAAGGAACACAAACACCAGGACCTATTTAAAAGGTAGTAGAGCGATGTAGCCTCTGAACTGGAGGGAAATTGTAGCACACAGCTTTGATGGTTATATGAACGTTGCCTTAAAAACAGCCATATTTATAGCTAAATGCTTTTATCTGTATCTTAAATATTATGTCTCAATGTTCTTCGTATTGACCTAATGTTTACAATGTTACTTTAGCAATTAACATGCTAAAAACATAAGAAAATGCAGGCTTATGAAAATAAATGATCATTTCCTGTAATGCAACAAGCATCTCATTAAAATATCAACAAGTAGCTCACACCTTTGACCCAGTTTATGGTCGTATATCTATTTATCACATAGAAAATGAAAATACAACAAAGTAAAAGAGGTTGTTGCCTTAAGAAGTGTCTTTTATTTGGACAAAGCTGTCCATTAGTGTGCAGTAAAGGCAAGGCCTCTGCCCTGCTAAAGGAACAGCAAGCTGTTTGCTCATGGGCAGTGTTGTCCATGTGGTGCGTTTGGAGGCTGTGGGATGTGTGAGGCAATTCTGTCTCATTTTAATCTGTCTCTGTGTTCACACATGTAAATCCTGCTGAAATTCTGTTCTCATGAACTTATATGGATGGTGATACAGTAATATGATGCCGTCAGTCTCAGATGGCTTTGACGGGGACTTGGAGTTTACACGTTGGCTTAATGGATCAGATTTTAGTTCAAATTTCACAGTTGTATTGTTATCTTGGGAAAAGGGGTTTATGAATATGTAAGTGTAAGAACAGAGAGCAAAAGAGAAACGGATCCAAATGCAAATGTATCATAGGTCAAAGTTAAGACATCATTACGCAGGTATAATTTCACACCATGAAGCCAAGTTGCATATTCAGCATGGTCATTATTTTAATGAGTAGGAATGAATTAAGCTTGCAAAAGGATGCTCCAATCATTTCGTCAGTAGTTGCTGAGATATTTTTCTTCCATACTGATGCAATGAAAAGCAAATCCTCACTGTTTCATTAAATGATTGCTATTGGTAAAATATGTTGCATTTTCTGTATTTGTATTGCTTTTGTTTCTGTTTACATTGAAAATTTCTTCTTTTGGATCACTGAAAATGTCTCTAATAAACACGTATTTGTGGATTTGTGTTTTATTTCTCCAAATATATGTCTATAAATAAATAAAATAAGATGCAAGTACTACAAGGCAAAATATCCACCAGCTTTTTCCACCCCTTTCTTTCAAAAGATGAGTGGCGCTGCTCTGAAAGAAAAGCATCACTCAATAATTCTTGTTTTGGATGACGAAATGGTGCAGAAACAGCACACTGTAACATGTTTGATCAGATCGTCAGAGAAGTCCATAATGTCTGGAAAAAAACAACAGTTTAATGAAAAAGATGAGCAAAATGCACATTGTTGTGGATCACATGCAAACCAGCACATCACTGAGAAATACTATGAGCTCCAGCATCCACAGCATTTTCCTTAGGGGCTGCCTTAGCTGAGTGTCGTAAAATTAATCAATTTCTACCAGTGATTAGTGAATGATTTAAACTATCTTAGACTAGAAAAACTCGTAGCTTTAAGCTTCACAAGACAGATCCTCTTATGGTCATCATCTGAAGCAGTTAGGAGAGGAAAGGGCCCCCTGAAGAGTCATTTCCTGAATCTGTGTCACACAGTTGTCACGCCCCTTTAAAGCACCAGCCATTGCTGTCTATTCTGCTCTAATCCTGAGCATACCGCACATCTTCACACCATGCTGACACTGCACTGTTATATTTCAGACTGATAAGTTATATCATGTTATTACCACATCATTCATATCAATAGCACAGCTTGTTCTGAACCTGGGAGTACATAGAATTAGTGAATAATAAACGTGTCACAAGGGATGTCAGAACATATTTGTGTATACTTTGTTCTTATTTGCAGGAGGAAACGTTTGTGCAAACAGCTTCAAATAGTATTTAGGTGTTCTTGTTACTTCGAGCCTTTTACCCAATAAAGAAGTCATCATTTGTACGTTTAGTCAAATTTGTCATTGCACAAGCTGCTGTTTAGCTTCATTGCATACTGTCACAGCACCACAAATAGAAATCCTGAACTGAACAGATACACAGCTTAACTTGTTTGCATGTGCAATACAACACAGAGTGAGCTGCAAGAAAAAACAGAGGTGGTGAAACAGAGGTCATAAGGCAGTTTTTTTTCTTTTTGCATGTTATGGAGGAAGCAGGCAGCATGAGGGGAAAATAATACGTTTGTGCTGGCCAACTCATACATAATTATCTGGTAGAGACACTCTCAGTGTGCATTTGCTTCTTCTTTTCCAGTTTGGTTGACACAAATTTAGAAGCAATCATTTATCAAAGGTGTAAACGAGGAGCCGTAGTTCAGAATGTGTTGCCGGAGAGAAACTAATTATGTTTTAAGCCACCCAGTCAGTTGATTCACCACCTGCTCAAAGCCCGGTGCCATAAAACCCACTGACTCTGAACTGCCAGTCATAAAATTTCATAGGGACATTCATGTTCCCTGTAGGGTAAATCCTAATGATTTCTGGTGTTTTCTTGGCCCTTCTTACAAACCTATCACAATCATATTTTCCCCTTGAGCAACACTTGGGTGATACACAAGGTACCTGAGGAAAGTGATTGGCCAGATTTCAATTAAATTTTCAGCAGTTTGTCCATGGCTCCTATGATTAAGTTGTCTTGAATTTGGTGACCCTGATGGGTTTTCTGCTGGTGTGTCAGTCTGCCAATAACAGCCCCATGTATAAGATGAATATCCTGACCCACGCCGCCATCATAAATAAAAAGATCCCTCTCAGGAGGAATCTATACCTTCATCCCATTAAGACAACACGTACCTGGTAAATAGAAGAAAAAAGAGGGAAAAATAACATTTTAAAAACAAAGTTGTTTGTGTAAGTACTGCCAAATATAAAGTAAAATAAAAATGAAATTTTTTTAAATTAATTTTATTTAAATAAAAAAAAAAGAATAACAATAAATTATTATTATTATTATTATTATTATGTTGAAAAACTATTCTTCGCATGCAGGTACACAAAAGAAATAGTCCTCATGTCTTATATTGCTAGTTTGTCTTTTTAACACATGTATGTGTGCAAACAGGGATGTATGGTGTAAATGTTTTTTTTGTGAACATGCACATTCAGACTCGTCAAGTTAATAAAAGCTGTCAGTGGTAAATGAACCTGCCAACACAGCATTATTAACTGGATGCAACTCTACTTGTCTGAGAACATGCATACATTTTAATTACAACAAACCAAGTTGCATTCACACCAAAGTAACAGTTGAACTGCATGCACATCTGCAGAGTTTCCCCCAAACTCCACATATGCAGATTGGAAAAAAGTCCAGGCTTCTCCCGTAATATGCAACAGATACTAAAGTACGCTTCAGATATTCAAAACTATCTTCCTGATGAATTACTGAATACTTTCTAACTGGAAAAATGTTAATTTATTGACCATTTTAAACTATACAATTTGACAATATTCTTCCAGATAAAGACAGCACATTTACACACATATTGCGCACAAGAACACAAAGACTCCCTTTTCACACACACGTGAAAGAATTCTCGTCTTTGGCTGCAGCTATTACCGCTCATTTAGCTGATAGTTCCCTCCTTTTTCATCCTTACAGCCGAATGATTGTCTATTTTTTAAAATAATCACTTGGTCCTTCTGGTATAATTGGGGTCAAGCAGAACTCATCTTTTATCAAGAAATATGCTCTGTCATATACTTTTCTCTCCCTTTTACCGTTTTATCATCTTCTAGGAAGGGTGTCATGGCACCCAGAAAAAAACCTGTGACCTTGCTGTTCCACTTCAGCTCATATTAAACTGTGTGTGTGTGTGTGTGTTTGTGAGAGAGTAAGAGAGAGAGAGAGAAAGAGAGAGAGAGAAGCACGTATGAATAGCACTGTGAACATAGTTCCTTTATGGTCACCTGAAAGGATCATTAAACAGTTTTTCCACAAAGGTACCTGATAGAAATATCTCTAAACCCTTTCTAACTCTAAATTCTCCCCTCACAGACAGTCTTAAACACACACACACTCACACATACACACACAGAAACAAAGGGAAGAAGAGCGAGAACTGTTAGTATGAGAAAATGCAGAGTCATTCCCCTGACTGTACATACACATCATATCTTTGTTCTTTTTTTTGTCTCTTGATGCCCGTTTAAAAAAAGTGATGAGATTGCTGCTACAACGTGAAAAGACTGATATGTGGTCATTCCTAATCCAAATGATAAATCGTCAAGAGAAACAGGACCTGTGTGTGACCTCCTGTTTAGCTCCATGTGTGCTCTCCCATGCACTGCAGCATGTGGCACATGTGCACTGCTAAGACCTTTCACATTTGTTTTTGCAAGACAAAACATCATATATGGTGCTTTTTTCACACAGCTGTTATTCTGTGCTTTCTTGCTTCCTTTCACCTTTCTTCATCTTCCCGTCTTTTTCTTTATCCCCTTTATCTCAGACAGGCTCTCTGCCTTTCCATCGTCTTCCCCAGTCATTTATCTATCATTTGTGGGGTTCTGCAAAACACAATCTTCCATTTTTGTCGCCACAGACTCATCATAGCAACAGAAGTGACTGGGTAACCAGCAGCATTGGAAATGGACGGTCAAAATAGAGGACAGATGGAAGAAATTGTTGCAGAAACAGCGGTCGGCTTGATGAAAGATAGTGAGGGGGAATGCAAAGCTTTGTTAGCTGAATAGATAAGTAGGTCAGTCCTAATCTGGGGTTGAGTTTAGCATATAAATAAATAATGAAGCCAGCTTTCCAGTTAAAACACAGTTCAAAACCTCCTTAAAATGAAAGCCTGCTGTGCAGCACTATGTCCAGTGACTGTGTTAAAGTGTAGCAACCATGGCTCACTGTAAAGTATCATGATGAACAGACAAGATGGAGGCAGATGTTCTGGATAGCCTGAAGAAGCTGACATTCAAAGAGAAAGCTACGATCCAGTCGACAGCAAGAAGCTATATCAGTGCTAAATATTGTCTCTGCGTGCATTTGTGTAGCATGAGAACATTGGAGCATTGATTTTGTTAGGGAGATGCCACGTTTTGGCGATATAAGGCACATTAGACAGATGGGGGGGATTTATTGGGGCAAATCTGGAAATGGGAGGAGAGGAGAAACGATGGGGGAGATGACAAGCAGAAAATAGAAGAAATGGCTGAAGGGAGAAAGCAAGGATATTTAGAGATAATGCTGCAACTTAAAAGCTGCTTTGCTAGCACAACTCTACTGCAAACAAGACACCATTTGTCTCATCATTTTGACAAAATTGTGGGCCAGTAGGACTGAAACAAGATGCTTTGTTTGGGGTAACAGTTTAGTTTGCTTTAGGTTTAACAGCTAACACCAAAGCTTTGTTCCGTTGGCTTCTGGCATTGATTTATTTTCTTTTTTGGCTCATACCACAGCTTTCTCTCACCAGCACAGAAGCCTCTCTGTGCTCCAGACCTCCTGACTTAAACATTAAACACCAAGTCAGAATTTGAATTGATGTCTTTCTTGAGTACCTATATGTGTGTGTGTGTGTGTGTGTGTGTGTGTGTGTGAGAGAGAGAGAGTACATGTATCCTGTACATATACATGAATTTATTTATGAAATACCACATATCTATATTTTCTTTAGAAATGAAGGAAAGCTGTTTAGTCAGCTGTGAGGTTGTACAGACATGTCACAAGCTTCATTTTGTGAGGTTTTTCTATTACAATACAGCTTTTTAATGATGTTCTAAGGATTTTCATCTACAGGAAAAATAATTTATATGTAACTGGAAAAATGATTCTGTTTGAATCTATTCAGATTAAAACTAGCCTGTATTTCATCCCATAACATCACTGATGTCTCAACCTCTTCACAAACATCAAAGGTAACCTTTTTACCGCCATCTTGTCTTGACCCCAGCCTCAACATTGTACTTTCTACATTGACCTGGTTCCATAAAATACTTCTTTTTCTAAGGAACACCTGCTGTTAACCCTGGGCTGATATGTGGGGCACTGCTGTGCAGCCTGACACATTTTGTCACCATCAGCTTCTGCTGATTGAATACATCTTCCACTGCTCTTATAAGATGTTTTAATGCAACATGTTCTTTTACTGAAGCTGAAACACCTTTCTTGTTTGAATTATCCCTCCTTTCCTCAATCTCACTTTCTGGTATGGCTAAGTTATTATGCTAACGCTTTTCTCACCAGCACCTTTGTCTCAAGGAATATTACACCACTGCATGGATGTACAGATAAGTACTGCATACATGGGACTTGTCTGTAAAGTTCTTGCAGAAACTTGTATAAATGCTTTTCATTGTAAAAAAAAATAATAGGAAAAAAAATCTTTCTCATCTTTTTTTTTTCACTGTGTCCAGAAATGCATTACATTTATCACTAAACACACACACCTATACATATATAAAAGTGTGTGTGTAATTCTGCTTCATAAGAAACAGCTCAGTGGTTTTGGATGTCCAGTCTGAAGTATAAATGGACCACACAAGGCTTGATGCAATAAGTGATCTGATTCCCGAGGGCATCTAATGACCTCACCGTGTGAATGAATAGTGTATCTCTGGTTACCGTTGTCATAGCAACGGCTGAAAATGTTCTGTTCCCAGATCTGCATTGATGATGACAGCCTGGTTTGGACAGCTAATCCCATCCTATTAGTAAAAACCCTTTTTTGGTCCCACCAACATCTCCTTCTTCTTCTACTTCTTTAATCTGGTGACTCCATCTCTGCTTTTATTCAGCAGAGGGCTTATTGAGATGTTCCTAAAGATTTCTAACAAGTGGCTTCCCAATCATATTTTTCCCATCTGTGTCAGTGAATGTAAAGTTATCGATGGCGGCTCCTTATTAAAAATCGTGACAACATTTCATAAAACATTAGTGTGCCATTGTGACAAAAACATCTGACTAGACTGAAAACCAGGTCTCAATAGATTTAACAAGCCTGTGTTTTTATCCTCATTTTCTCAGGTCTTTTTCAAGTAACATCACTTAGCAGAATAGTCAAATCCCCTTGTTTGTTATCAAGCTAAAATCAGCTTTTTATTGTAACAGCTTGGGGATAGACATGTTTGCTGTGTCAATGGGAGTCGGATGAGAGGATTGATCCTTTTTCATTTCTATCAGAGAACTGAAAGGTGTGGAGAGGTGGTTATAGCCAGAGATAACACAGGAGAAACATCTGGAGAGGGGGAAATAAAAGATGGTGCCTATGAAGTTGTCGTTTATACATGTGTTTTCTCAGCTGGCTTGCTCATAAAATGAATCGTGTATCTTTGTAGGTGCAAGAGTGGGGTTTAAACTAGCCATATATGACTCATAATTTTCATTTTTAATAACTTTTTTTAGTGTTACATAAAAAAAAACAGCGAATTTTGCATGTGGTAGTTTCTAAGTAAACTAAAATAACATAATTACCATAGCTAATACCGTAGCTAAGTAACAGCCACCTGCTGTGAAAAGATTTTCTCTTGGATCTAGCAACAATAATATGTTTGAATAAAATACTACTGAAGGAAAATAAGCTGATTTGGCATCTCACAAGTCCAAATGGTAATCCAGATAAGTCAGCTACTGTGTACTTTGGCTACATCTGCTAATGAGGTTATGTTTAGTCTGTGTTTATCTGGCTTTTAGCAGCTTTATACCAAAAAATTCTGGACCAATTTTTATGATGTTTTTCTGAGAATGGGTCCTGGTACCACTCAGAGTCCATTACATTTTGGGAGCAATCCAAATCACCCTGTGGATCTATGATTTTTGTTTTAATGAAGAAAATTTGCAAGATCTCTTGAATTTACATCGAGAACAAGTTAAAATATAAACATGCATCAAACACCACAATGTAACCAAGACTGGATTCATTATCAGCATATTTTCTTAGAGCAGATACATATGAAACAAATGTAAGATAAGAACATAGAGTGGAAATCACAGTCTGGGTGGATATGAGTCACTTGGTGGAGATCTGTACTCCCAGAGTGCTTTTATGGTTTAACTTTAAATCTAGTTTGGTAAAGACACCTGCAAGAGGAGATTTTGAATCTGAAAAGCCCATCATGGTTAAAAACTGCAAACAAAAGATCATAACTGTGTCTTTAGTAAGCTTAAGATGAACCTTATGGCCATTACAGTGGATGTTAGATAATAAATGAGTTTTTATTCACTTCATTTGACTTTTGCATCTAAATCTCTGGATGTGTGAGTCTAACGGCTCCTTAGACCTGGTTTTTGTTGCTGTGTTGTGTGTGTGGCATCTCACTGTTTATCTGCAAGGAGGCTCATCACAAAACAAATTTATATTATATGAATTAAAGGAAATTACAAAAGCACTGGTAGCAAAAGCAGCATTTAAATGTCAAGTTTGCTCTCTCTGCTCTGCTTGCTGGCCTGTGTTTCTCCATCTTGGCATTTGGAATCATATTATGAATCTGACTTTTACAATGTCAGAGTTAAAAACCTGCTGCCACATGTTCTGTTTTTCTCTAATCAGTGCAAAAGCAAGAGCCAAATAAAATAAAAAGCATGCAGGTGAGAAATAAGCTAAATCATTGTAGAGTTTGATGCCACTTCTTTCCTTTGATAAGGGTTTGCTTTGAGATTTGTGTTGGATCAATTAAAAAACAGAGGAAGTTTACACACTAAACCATTAGTCTGAGTACTTAAAACGCTTTTTGTTTCAAGGATATCGATCAAAAAAAGAGGGACTATCTATACATATATATTAAAAATAAAAAAAATCCCATAAATAAAACAATACTGTGGCTTTGAACACATTTAGTCTCTTTGCCTGCTGCACTCTGTCACCTCAGAGCAGGTTTCATAAGATCTGCCAGTTGGTAGATTGCAGTGTGCGGTCAGGATGGGCACAGCTGGTGTTTATGATCTGCTGTTGTTATTTCTGCACCATTACGGTACAGCAGAGTGGCTGAGAGGGACATGAAAGGCACAAATGCACAAGGGCAGAAATATGAATTTACATTGAGTTACGGGTTGTAAACCTAATTAAGCCTGTTAGTTTATTCTAAATCCCAACTTTTAAGGAATTTGACTAAATAATATGTACAGAGGGTAAACTAATAGATAAACCATCAATACTGATCCAAAACCATGCTGAAAAATACTTATTAGTCAGAAAAAGTTGCTTATTTTTTCTCTTTGATGAAGAAACCCTGAAGAAGACACAGTAATAACATGTAAATGCTATTACAACTGTGAGCTGCATTATTTATCTATCTATTGACCTCCTTCTGTCTCATTCAGCTCCATACTCTGACTCAGAGAGTTGTTGTTCACTGAATCCTTTTTGGGGCACCTGACCTTCCCTTCTCTCCTTCCATTGGTCTCCTCCTCGTCTTCTCCCTCTTGGCCTTTGACTGCCTTCCCACCTCTCTCATCTCGCTGCACTCAGTCTTCCTCCCCCTGTCATCTCTGGACATAGCAGTTAAAGCCAGGCAGGAGCGAGGAGAAAGACACGGGCAGACAGAACCCAGGGAAGTCTGCCTCTGAGACATGTGAAAAGATGTGAAGTACTCACGACATACTCCATGAAATTTTAGTTTGAAGAAAAAAAATGTGTTGAATGAGGAGAATATATAAAATAGCCTACACGTGTTGTTGTCCCATATAAATGAAAAACGTTAACCTAGTGGTGTTGATTAACGTGATTTGCCTTTCTCCTGAGTTGTTATGTGATTGTTCCCTCTAAAATATGTCTTACAGTTGCTATCAAAGACCAAACTCTAGTCTAAAAGAGCCGTCTTTGCCTCCGTTCACTTGACAAGCTGCTCAGGATAAGCACTCCTTGGGGTTATTTTTCAGACATCTCATCATCCCGAAATATTTATAAGGCAGAAAGTGATATTTCATTTTATTCCACTTCTACTGTGCCATTTGAATGTGTGTTTGTCTTTTAGATTACGTTATTTAACCACTCGGCTGATTTATGAGATATACGGATTTGTTTCTGCTGCAGATCAGAATGACCTTTAAAACTGCTACTTGTCTCATTGGCCTCGCAGATAAAAAAAAAAAAAAATTCAAGTGCCGCTTGTTTTAATGGAACAAGAAAAAAAATCACAGGTTTTCCAGATTTTTCTGGACACACATACATTTGTGTCCAGAAAAACCCCATGCAGAAGAAAGGACTGTGGTTCTGGTTCAGATGTGCTCCTTGCAGTTTATGCATGTCTATTTCTAACATGTACAGAGGCACCAATAGATGTAGTAAAGGGAAAAATGCAGAGATACTGTATATGATAAAGACTAAAGAAACATGAGTAAAAATAGAAAGAACAGCCTCTCTAGAAAAGCTTGGTCACTTTTAAATTTACTCCATCACAAAGAAAAGGTTCAGCAACAATGATTTTCCTCTTTTACTAATTGTGTCACATGTCTGTCAAACCTAAATGTGCATCTAAAGGGCCAGCACAAGCACAAGTTGCTTTTCTTTTCATATTTAAGAAGGTCTTTACTGAATGAGAGTTTTCTGTTGTGTCGGGTTTCTGATAAACACAACTTATAAACTCTGTTGTTCATCTTTCTCTGTTTGCATGTTTCAGTAAACACTCTGCCTACACACTCATGGTGCACAGTACTCTGTTTCATGACTTGTTAGCAGATCGGGACAACTGCTTCCATAGACATTCTGGTCTGTGCTTCTTGATAAGACCCCCCAAAAAATTGCCCCTGGGGTTCCAGACTAATATCTACATTACATTTGCAGATTGGTCATGTAATTTTCACATTATTAAAAGAGCCTTTTGGAAGATTTCAAAATAAGAACTACACCACACACACACACACACACACACATATATATATATATATATATATATATATATACATCCACTTGCTGCACATGCCTTATAAGTAACAGAGCAGAT
>JBAMIG010000016.1:12808129-12831446 GCA_037177335.1 Kiunga ballochi | reverse complement strand
TTTTTATATATTTTTTCCTCGTTAGTATATTTTGTTGGTAATGGATATATATATATATATATATATATATATATATATATATATATATATGGAAAAACTTTATTACAAATTGTTGTTTCCTTCGTAAAATCAAATATTCATCAGAAAATCAATCAAATCTAAAGATCTGATTAAAGCAACGTGGTTGTGTTAATATGTGGAATCTGACACTTTTTGAGACCTAATTCTGAAACAAAAAAAGCATAAGTGAAAATGCAAGATCAAAGTGCAGACTTCAAGGTTTTGGTTGCTATTTATTTGTCTCCTAATTAAGAAAATGACTAAAATTATATAAAATTATTTATTTATTTCACACTTGGAAACTGTTGTAAAAATAAAACATGAAGCAGGTCATCAAAGTGAAATAAATCAACCAACCCGAATCCATCAGGGGAGAATCAGGAACGCCGGGATTGGACGAGTGATAATTTCCATGGTAAAGACAAACACATTGAGCCAGAACAACAGCACTCCCCAGGAGGAAAACATGTCATCATCCAGGCTTTAGGAGAGCAGATGCACATTTATCCTGAGATGTGCACTGCCTCAAGAAGCCCAACAGATGATGAGACTTTGTCTAAAAAAGTCTGGAATGAATGAAAATGTTCTGTAATTTTAGCATCTCACATGTTTCTGTTGTTCATTTTGATCAGAGCAGCCCCATGATGCTTCGAGTCGGGTAAAGAAAAGACAATATGTCCAATAGACACAAAAATCTGAACCACATGACTAATGTGTGAATCTGATTATAACGCTTTACTTTCTTTTTTAGTGTGTGTGATGGGTCAAAGTGATGAGTCTTCTGCTTCCTGGTGTCCATTATGGCAGGAGAGAAGTGTCAGATTGGGCACAAAAGGATTTAGAGCAAAGTTTCCACCATAAATGGCTCAGAAATTATATCAATCAATTTTTATGTTTGACTTTGACAGTTATTATGATTTAATTGATTGAAATAAGACATAGAAAATGTTCTATCCACCATAAGATTGATTAAAAGTTATTTGTTTGATTTTCTTTTATGAAGTGAAAGTGAGACTGATCAGACTGAACCTGCTGTAGAGGAGCCGATGAGTTCCCATCTTGCTAAGTGTATACTGGTCTGATGCATCCATGAAGGTGAATATGTAGTTCCATTTCAGAGATCAGCTGCAGAGAAGTAGGAGTGGGTGGACATCTTGTTGAGCAAATTCACAGTATGTAATTACACCAGCTGTGAAGATATAAATTCATATTAATGAAGCTGCTCATTAGAGCTTGACCCAACACATCTTTAATACAATCTCTGCATCTATCTCTTCGTATTGAGGTTGCGATGCATCTCTCTACGTGATTTGCACGATGCATATGCAAACGGGATGTTCTTTACATATCTCAGATCTGTCTGTCTTCTTTGAGACGATCGCAGAATATGTGAGTCATGCAGGGTCACACCAGAACCAGTGTCTCTTGTGCTCCAACAGACTTGTGCTTCAGCTTCACTCCACAAGAAGGTGATTTTAGTGGAGAAATGGGATGTAAAATGATCATTATATTAAGAGTTTTATTTATTTACTGATTCATTTTGATGTTGGGAGGCTACAAAGTTAAATTAGATCCCATCTGTATTACATGTCTGTTTCAAATCTTTTTGACCTTCATTTTTATCTATATGTTCTTGATTTTTGTTCAATTTTTACCTTTTTAAATCCTTTCTCTTGGCTTCTCCAAGAACTGTGGATAGAAACAAGCAATAAAGCATCTCTGAGTCTGCTCTGAGTTTTGGGTTTATACTGTACAAATTAACCACCAAATAAAGGACAATAAATGTTTTTCTTTTACTTTTTTTTCTGTCAAACTACTAACAAATACATTCAAATACTTTCCAAAAAAGCTTTGAAAGAAAGATAAGAAACTTTGTGCAGATGTGCAGGGTGTACCGAAGCAAGGAAACATCTAAAACCTCTAAGACAGTGGTGTGTTCACTGCCATCTGGGCAAAATGGTGTGAATGTTTATTGGAAAGTGAGATTTTATGGATGATGTCCGCCAATGAAAGGAAGTCCTTTAGATTAGTTGCCTACATTTGGAAATGTAAAAGAAAGGAGGAAACTTTCTGCCAGCATAATTCTGTTTTTACTAAGACTTTCTTTCATAACTTTTCTTCCTAATAGATTTGTTGATCTTTCCATCAAATGCTGATATTAATTTCCAAATGTATTTTAGGATTCAAACCATAATTTGATGTATTTTTTTTATATATTTACTTGCATTTAAAGTTGCCCACAAGAGAAGAAAGCTTACATTTGGATTATAGATTAATTCATAAAGTTGCAAAAAGGCTTAAACTGAATTGGTATAATCCTTTTTGTCAGAGCTTTTACACGGAAAAAGCACAAGGATCTTATGAAGATTTTATTTCTTATTTAAAGAGAAAACTATCAGATCCCCGCCCTTCTGAGAAGAGAAAAACAACATGAAAGGCACGGATGGGAGCTGTCCCTAGTGCTGAAAAAGTCATCTCAAGCTTGCAGGTGTTACATTCTTGACAATTTAAAGCTCATTTCTGTAAAAAATATAACATTATGAGAAACTGGAGCTGCGTAGAAAATGAAGTTGTCCATAATCGTGATGCCTCCCTTCTGTAAACAGGAAGTCACTTTTTTTTCTACCATTATTATTTCATCACTACATCACAACCAATGGAAAAGCTCTTAACAAAACCAAAATGTCAACGAGATGACGTTGTTGCTGGCGTAGAACTGCAGTTTGATGGCCCTTACTAAACGGGAGGCGCTGGGAATGGACGAGCAAGACACTCCGCCGGTCAGACGGTGCGCACTGTTGACCCCCGCGCGCATTCTGAGTTCATCTGGGTCTGGAACCAGAAAATTCCTACTGGTTGGGTTTTACTTGCTCCGGTGACCCCTTCTAACGGAAGTCTTTATCCTATCAAACGACAAGAGTGGTAAGAAAAGTAATTTTATGATATGATGATCTTTGCGCAGACGCTTTTTATTTGGCGATGCAATTTATCCGATTTAAAGTATGTTTAAAGCCTTTACTCAGAAAGTTTCAGTTTGCTTGTCTTTCCTAGGTAATAATGAACATTTTGTTAATATTATTTAGTCACATCTAGTGCTTTGTGTGTTTGTCTGAAGTTATTTAATCGGGAAAAGTTACAAATATGACGTACTAATGGGGCAGCGTAATGGTCTCACGCTTTTTTTCACCTTTGTTTACTGTCACCTGTGTTGGTCCCAGAGGACACAGCATGCTGTCGTCCTTGAAGACCCTCCTGCTAATCTCGGTCCTGTGCGCACCGACCTCCAGCCTGTGCCTGCGCCTGTACCAGACCCGCTCCAATCTCCTTTGCAACGACCACTTGGCTGTTGGGGACCGGAGTGATGAGAGTGAGCCCATTTACTCCCCCGTGGACGGCTGGGGTTCCCTCCTGCAGTCCGCGGAGTATCTCACCTCCTCTTCGTCCTCTGCAGAATCTAGCCGGGAAAGAAGGACCTTAAGTCCCGCAAACTACCGCTTTATGAGCCGAACGAAACTCAGAGGGCAAATGCTTCGCAACAGCAGCAAAGGGGACCGCCGGAGCAGGCTCACCTTGTCCCTGGATGTCCCGACCAACATCATGAACGTCCTCTTTGATGTGGCCAAAGCCAAAAACCTGCGCGCCAAAGCGGCGGAGAACGCGCGTCTCCTGGCGCAGATTGGTCGGAGAAAATGAGTTGACGGACAGCTTTAGAACACACTCTAAATATGAAGAATAAAAGTTAACTAATTTGTTTAACCAGAGAGAATACTTACTTTAAATAAAAGGATATACAGCTTATAACAATGTGAGGATTCTGCTGCTGTCATAGTAAATAAATGTCCTTGAGTTTTTTCTTTTCCAGATCACAGAAAGGGGAAAAAAAAATCTTCATTACAGAGGGAAAATGTTTAGATCTTTCTTGAAGGAATTGGAAGAAATGACACCTTTGTGAATGGTTGGGTCTGTGTCTTAAAACAGAGCCGAAGACTCAAAGAAATACTCCAACATTTGACCATAATGTCCAAACTTAGCTGAAGAAGCCATTTATTCTCATTTGATGCTTTATTCCTTTCAGTAAAGTATCTGTCAAACAGTCTGGTCTCCGCAAAGCACCAATGATTTATTTCTTGCTCTTTTTTTTCTTAAAATAAGAGCAAAAGATTAAGAGCAAAAATTTAATTTGTTTGAAGATACTCTTCTGAAACAGACATATAATTTCCGGTGAATAAAATGACAAATATTTTGTTTCTCTTATCATTTTATTTGATCTAATGTTACATTATACATGGGATTTTTTAAGCAGGGTCTAATTAAAACACTTTAATGTTTAATGTAGTAACCCACTCTATCTTCAAACCGAGAGAAGCGTTTGTGATTCTCAGAGGGATTTGCTTTTCACATCAGCAAAAATTAATTGGGATTTTTTGCACTCTTGTATAATTCTTCATTTTTGTGTAATTTATTTTAACTGTGGATGTATTTTCTTTTTCTTGCTTTGCTCATTATTTTACTCATTTTTCTTCCCTAGAAGCTCAGCAATGAACCCACAGTGAATCTACATTACTGTCTGAAATGTTGAGAGTTGCTGAAAACCCAATTATTATTATTATTGTACAAACACCTGCCAAATCACGAAATAGGCCTACAGTGAAATGCAAATGCATGTGAATGTATGTGTTCAGATGTCTCTTATTTTTCTACTCAAAATAAAGGATTATTTTTCCTCAAATAAAGCAGATGTGACAATAGACTATTGCTTCTTTTTATACTAGCCTATAGTTTGACAAATAACCCAGACAGAAAAAGTATTTTTAGTACCTTATTGAATAATAAGACTGATAGGCCTACACAATAACAGAAAACAATCACAGGTGTTTTTAGTGTATATTCCTTCCCCTGTAGGCTACACGAGCAAACTCAGTTTCAAGGACTTTGAAAAAATTGTAATTTCATAATATTGCCACCAGAGGGACATAAATAAGTTATTTTTATTTTTCCTAAAACGGACGCTTTACCCAGCTTTAAAGTCATCTTTAAATCAATAGATCTAGAAATATTGAATTAAATTTTGTGCTTGTGTGAAATACCTAGGTAAATATTTTTTTTATAGGCTAGACTAACTATAATCTGAGTTTAGATTAGGGTTATTCTATAACCGGCAGGTATTTGTTTCAGTAATAGTCATAGTATCTTATATTATAGCTTCTGTGTTCATTCCAAAACAAATATGTGGTTATATATGGTTTGTGATTCGAGAGGATAAAAAGTTTTTTTCACCAAAAATCTGGGTGCAGGATGGGCCTGCGGTACAGTATCAACATCTAGTGGCCATTTTGTGTAACTACACTTCTAGTTTGCACCGCTCTCTTTGGTCATTGCACTCGATCATTGTGTTTATTTTATTTTAAATTTATTCAACGCGGGGTCCTGTCATATTATGGTGACATAGTCTTTTGGTCCATTGTCTTTTTTAAGAAAACTCAAATCAATTTAAATTATATTTATTAGGCCTGTGAATTGAGTTTGCTCTTAGTGGTTGTGCATAGATCTGAGCAGCGCACCCTGTCGCTCGGTCAGTTAAATGTCTCTGACGTCAGTTCCGCTGACGTGGACGCTCCAGGAAGATTGTTGTCATTTTGGCTACGTGGAAGTAGCAACCCGTCCTGCCAGAGGCTGAGAGCAACTTCTGCCTTCATCTATTGTCTTTCTTATTTTACAATGATTAAAAAATTTGACAAGAAGGACGAAGAGTCTGGTAAGCCTAATGAGTCATTTATTTTAATTTCAGGGTTGTTACTAACTTGAAAAGTCACCTGCATTGAGCAGTAATATGAAGCGTTAAAAGCTAACCCAGAGCTAGCCCTTTTGCTCAGTAGCTAATGCTAATGCTATCTGCCTGTGGAACAAACCGCATAATTGTGATTTGAAAGCAGATTTATGAAAATGTTTTGTATTATTAAACCGCAACAAAATAGTTTGTGGTTGCCTTTAAATGTCTGTTAACTATTTATCATGACACAAAAAAAGCTAACGTCAATTTTACATGTTGAACATTAGCACGCCAAGCAAGCGACGAAGTCTTTTTAAATTATTTCAAAAGTTTATCTTCTCGTTTGTCTTGAGCTTAGAAATTTAATTGGCAACTATAGCCTCTTTAAAAGTATTATTGAGCTCTTTGCACGTCTTCTGTACCCTGGTGTTTACTCTTAGTCATATCTTGAGGTGTTAGCTAACACAAAGTTCTTGGTGGTTGGTTTTGCTACGTTAACTGTTCATTTAGGTGTTGGGACTTGTGGATGATATGTTCTAACTTTTATGTTTGGGCATATAGGAAGTGGCTCGAACCCTTTCCAGCATTTGGAGAAGAGTGCTGTATTGCAAGAGGTAATTTGTGCACTTGACCTGCTTGAGATTAGGATTATTGAGATGGACAAAAAAAAAGCAAATAATAAAACAAATGTTTTATTTTTATAGGCACGCATTTTCAATGAGACTCCTATCAACCCACGAAGATGCCTGCACATCTTGACCAAGATAATCTACCTTCTCAATCAGGTTCATGTTAAAAATACTAACATAATTTAAATTACTATCATTTAAATCTTTTTTAAAAATATTATCTGATTATAGTATCACTCTCTATATTATCTTTGTACATGTAGGGAGAGCATTTTGGGACCACGGAGGCCACAGAGGCTTTCTTTGCGATGACAAGGCTCTTCCAGTCTAATGATGTAAGGTTTTACTCATTTATACCATCAATAATTAATTAGCTTGAGACAGTTTTTAAAAAATACTTTACTCTCTTTCTCATTTAGCAAACCCTCAGGAGGATGTGCTATCTAACCATCAAAGAGATGGCAAACATCTCTGAGGATGTCATCATTGTCACCAGCAGGTTTGTCATTTTGAAAAGGTTTATTTTTCCTCTGTTTTAATACAGCTTTTTTGTTACACATTAAGCAATGGATTCTGATGTTTGGGGGTTTTTATCTTGCTCACGTTTTAATGAAATTTTGCTTAGGTGAGGTTTCTTGTCACCTTTGTCTTTGTGTTTTTGTAACCCTTTACTCATCTGCTTTTTTGTTTAGCTTGACTAAGGACATGACTGGAAAGGAAGATGTTTATAGAGGACCTGCCATCAGAGCCCTCTGCAGGATTACAGATGTGAGTTCTAATCCATATAAAATGCTCAATTTACTTTTTCCACCTCCTCCATCAATACATTATCCAATGCAGTAAGATAGTGTCCCATTATCATACAAATTTAATGTTTGTTTTCCCTGTAGACCACCATGCTGCAGGCAATTGAGAGGTACATGAAGCAGGCTATCGTTGACAAGGTGCCCAGTGTGTCCAGTTCAGCTCTGGTCTCTTCACTGGTATAAAACATTTTTTTTCTCTTAAAAATACACAAATATGTATAAATGCATATAAATATGTTCTGTATTGTAAACCTGTGTGTTGCTTTCTACAGCACATGGTGAAGATGAGCTACGATGTGGTTAAGCGCTGGGTGAACGAGGCTCAAGAGGCTGCTTCCAGTGACAACATCATGGTCCAGGTTTGAACACACTCATGTTGGCTTTGTAAAATTTTTGTTAATGTAATAATGCATCACTTTAAAGTTGTGTTGTGTGATCCTCAAGTACCATGCCCTCGGCCTGTTATATCATCTGAGGAAGAACGATCGTCTTGCTGTCACCAAGATGCTTAACAAGTTTACCAAGTCTGGTCTCAAGTCTCCTTTTGCCTACTGCATGCTGATCCGCATTGCCAGCAAACTGCTGGATGAGACCGAGGCGGGGTGAGCACATTTGCAAACACACAAGAACAAAAAAAAAAGAGCCAATTTTACCCATCATCATTAATGAATCGCAATTCATATTTGTGCAGTCATGACAGCCCTTTGTTTGACTTCATTGAGAGTTGCCTGAGGAACAAGAATGAGATGGTGGTGTATGAGGCTGCTTCAGCTATTGTCCATATGCCCAACTGCACTGCCAGGGAGCTTGCTCCCGCTGTATCAGGTTACTACTTTTCTCACATCTCTGTCAACATTAGCAGAAGCCTTGAGCTAAATAACATTATAAAATGAGCTGCTGTATTTCTGACATTGCTACCAAATCTTAAGTGTGTGTTTCCCTGCAGTGCTGCAGCTCTTTTGCAGCTCTCCTAAAGCAGCTTTGAGGTATGCTGCTGTCAGAACCCTCAACAAGGTACAGCGTCATTCTCCATCCATTTTTTTTATTGCACAAACATTTATAGACAAACAAAAGAATCACCATGCTGAACACTAAGAATTAAACCATTTATTCTGCTGTGTGCCCATCAGGTAGCCATGAAGCATCCATCAGCTGTGACTGCATGCAACTTGGACCTGGAGAACCTGATCACAGACTCAAACCGCAGCATTGCCACACTGGCCATCACCACACTGCTGAAGACCGGCAGCGAGAGCAGTGTGGACCGCCTCATGAAACAGATCTCATCCTTTGTATCTGAGATCTCAGATGAATTCAAGGTGAGACTATCTTAACATAGTTTAATTTCTATAAGTGTATCCATGTACAACAATATATATATATATATATATATATATATATATATATATATATATATATCAGCACACTCAGAGTAACCTAATCAAAAGATTTGTTCAATACCATGGACATTACTCCGCATTGAAAACATTATTTTTTAATGCAATCATTACAAACATAAATGGCAAAGATATACAGGGGCCTAATCAGTCACTCAAGCCTCATTGATCTCACATAATGAAATAGTAGAAGAGGTCACCCCAAGGCCACAGTGTCAGTAATTACAATGAAGAATAGCTCAATTAATGGGCAGGTGAAAGGGAGAGGTTTAGAAATAGTGCATGACACAGATTTACCTGCATGAAAACGTCTAACATTGGTTACGTAGTGGCAAACAGTCACAAGAGCTGTGCAGTTGTTTCAATGTTTCATTAATTAATTAATTAATCTAACATTCCTCCTTAAGGCTTGATCATCACTTCTCCTTAAATTAATAAAGATACCGTTAAAAAAGAGGCAGATTTTTATTCAAGCATCCTTAAATTTCTTTTTTATTAATACTTTTGAGTGATTCTGCAATCAAACATATCCTCTTTTACAGACATAAAGAAACGTTTAAAAACATGAAAACACAAAAACTAACCCAGACTCCATAAAGTAAACTTACCTGACATCCTTATGTTTAATGCAACAGAACCTGTGATGATGGAAGTTAATATTTAAACTAGATTCAGAAGTAGTTTTGGTCTAATTACAGGTATAAATGTACAAAAATGTATGATTAAAATGAGTAAACAACCAGCAACCAGTGTTTAAGTGTTTAAGTGAACATTGTCTGGTTTGAGGACATCAGAGAGCCTTTTTGCACCCAATATACTTGTCAATACAACTGAATTTAAACGAATCTCTATACTCTATTAGTAAATGAAAGCTGCAAAGATGAAATTAGGTGCATTTAACTCAATAGTTGCAGGTAATTTTCTAATAATCTATTTTCTATCTCATTTCCTATCTATCTATATGCAATGGTAAACACAAAACCTCACAGGCTGAATGGCACAGATGCCTCCAGGCCGCCATAAAGCTTTGCACCTCATCTGGTGACACTGGAAGAGAAAAAACGTCATTACATGGGCACAGATTACAGAAGTGCAGGAATGATGCAATGGAAATGTGCACAACTGCATAATTTATTTTAAACCATGCACGTTGAACCATCAAATGACACTGCTTAGATACATGGGTGTCTAAAGCACTTTTGTGTTGCAGTTTAAAATATTGGATGTGGTACCATTGCTACTGAAGTTATTACTAAACATTGTATCAAAAATGTTAACATTATGAAACAATTAAAAAAAACAGCAATGTCAAATATCCCTTATAACCCTATAGTAATTGTAACACCTATACATGTAAATGTGCAAGAGCCAAAAAAAAATCATCCTGCTGGCAGGATCCCAGTTCCCTTAACTAGGCTGCTTATACTATTTAAAAGACCCAAATGATAAAATGTTACACACTGTTGTATAATGAAAATTCCTCTATAGTATATACTGCATCATTATTTAATGTATAGCATAATACATTGTGTCATGTGCCAAATATCATCACATAAAATATGATGTCACAGATCAGCGGTGAGATAAACACAACAAATAACTGACTGCAGGACCAGAAAACCAGGGAGCATAAATACATAGAAAACACAACCAGAAACAGGTGGAATAGATGAACCAGGTAAAGTAATGAGCAGGAAATGAAGGAAACAGGAAACACAAAGGAAAACTAGAAAATAAAACAGGAAACTGAAGACTACACAAAAACAGCACAAACCAGACACATTACATGTTATATATTAATAACAAAAAATAATAGTATCTTATTTTGAAATATATTCTGAAATTCTATCTTTTTAATCTTTCACTGATCAAAACTGTATTTCTCCCTCTGCATCAGATGCTTATTCTAAGAAGCTTTTAAAACCTCATAAACAAAACAAAGCCTTTTTTACATCTCCCTCTGTTTTTGCTTGCTTCTGTTTTTACCCCTTCTTGTATTTCAGCAATCTTTAATTCATCTTCTTTGTGTTAAATACTGTTAATCTTTGAGCAAAGTGTCTCAACAAAGATAAAAACAACAAAAAAAATAGATCCACCTCTTCAAACTTCAGTCCAGAAGGGCATGAACACAGTAACCTATCAGGTTATAAAAATGTTTGTCCTGCATACACTGTGAGTAGGAGCTCCATGTAGGTCATTATTAAAGCATTTAGGTATCAGTATTGTGTCAATTACCATATATGTACACTAGACAAATGGACACTGTTGTAGGAGCTGGAAGTGGTTTTTAAACCATATTAATTCATCACATTTCTTTCAAATCATTACGTTTACGTAATGAAAGATGAAAGGTTTACAACAGAATGGCACCTTTCTAATTAGAGTCATTAAGTGCAGTTTTGCACGAGTGCACAGAGAATATGGGATGCTCTTATATGAGTAACAAATGGTATTATCACTCAAACATTATTTCCTCAAGTACTGTATTCACTGTCACTGTAAAATACTTGCAGATATAATAACAGCTCACCAGTATTTTGCATCATTTGTCATTTATTGATGGATGGATTTGCTTATAGTGTGCTCTTCTGTCCTAATTTTTCTAACCATAGAGATTGAAATTACAGACTCAGATTACAGATTACATCCACACTACCAATGATAAAACAGGAAGCAGCATGTGTGTGATGTTGGACCCTAAAATACATACAACTGGCATAAGAGCACATTTAGCCAACACAAATATATTGAATGTATTTTCTGTGCAACAAACTATCCACAGTTTGTAGAAATGTTTAATAAGCTGGGTGGTTGTGTGGAAATCCAGTTACTTCTTCTGAAAGTGGGTAAATTATTGAGATTGAACGGCTGTAATACAAAATTCAAATCCGATCATTAGTAAATAATATCAAGTAAATAACATGTACGTCACATTATTTTTGACACACAGCGTGTTTTTGTGAGTAGTAAGCTTCACAGACAAGCAACATGTCAGATAGATTCTGTATGACAGAAGAAGAAGGCGGTAAGTGGGCACAGCAGGAGTGTGTCAGATGCTCTAAGGCATGAAATAAGGGGGGTAAAAACCAATACCAACACTTATGGAAGCAGAGAAATACTCGGCAAGGCAGGAAGACAACATATTGATATCCCCTCATAACACTGTTACTAGGAGAGTCTGGGAGTAGTTGGCATGAATTGTCTTGCATCACCCTGAACAAGGAAGGATTGGGGCAGGGTGTGGAGATATGTGCAGCTTTTCACTGTAAATATGATTTGTCTTACATTCTGTATAAATTAATAGTGACTGACTGAAGAGGGAGGAAATCCCAGATGCAAGTTCTACAATTATGCAGGTAACTCCCTGATGGACTTCAGAGCTGATGTAAGGGGGGTGGGCACGATCACCAGTGGCCACCTTTTGGACCTGCCATGAAAATAGCAAGAATTTTGCCAAAATAGCACTATAGGTTTGGGCAGTGAAGTGCAGATCTGTGTCCATGCAGCACGTCTGTTTCTCAGCGTGTGGCCATGAAGCTACCGCACACATGCATGGATGGTTGCTCACACAAGCTTTCATCCATGCTGGTTCATATGTGCGGGCACACCACATCTACGGCTCTGTGTGTGCCTCCTGCTGCTTACCCATGGGTGTATAATCGGGCCACGTTCAGCCATGCTTATGCATGTGTGTGTCAGAGCATCGTGCTGTTGCAGCGAGATCTGCCATTTGTTACTGGCTAGCCCGTAGAGGATGACCAGTTGCCAAGAACTAGCTCAGCGTGACGGTTGAAGATGCATGGAAGGGGTTGATGGGAAGCACAAACACTGATGAGAAAGGATGGTGCTGCTCTGTTGAGTGGTTTCCTTTTAACAGTTGGGATTTAGGTGACAGTTGTGTCGCTTTAATTGTAAAAATTAAAAGTATAATGAAGGGTAATTGAATTTAAATGGTATAAAATAACATATTTCTACCTAAATTTGGTTTTAAAAGTTTTTTTTTTAAATATGGCATCAGAAGACTTCCTGTGGCCATCGCTTTGTTTTTATGTTGTGCTTCTTTCACAACTTTTTGTGCAAATAAACACAAAATGCAATAAAAAATCTTTAAGATTTTTATTTAGTATGAATATGAATTTTACACACAGACCAAAACACACTATGGACAAAACAGGAAATGTATATTCTAAGTCTTACTGTAACAAACATAATTTTATTCATTATTTTCTACGTAATCACAGAAGCTCTGCTGTTGGTTCATTCGTTCTTCTTTCCATTTTTATATATTTTAACAAAATTTGAATATTTAGATTTACATTCGTCATGCACCTTTGTCTGAAGAGATGCTATTTAATCCCTGTCTGTACTTTCTATGTAAATTAATGACAAAAACGTATTCAATGATAAATCTAAATTAACTGGCACCAGCAGGCTGGCAAAGTGGGTTTATATTGGGGAGTGGTATAATAAATAGATCAGCATTTTAAGGATGTTTCTCAAAATAAAATTACAAAGAATCCATGGATTTTAAAAAAATATATACAGAGTATATTGGCATCAAGGTTTTCAACACAAAAACACAAAATCAAGGTGGTTTTAAACTTATAAGAACCCAAGCTTATTACTAACATGGACTGAGGACCCTGCATGTCCAAGGTGAAGGGGAAAAGGGATACTCCAGCTCACTGTCAGCATTTCATACAGAACAGCAATAAATGCCCAGATGACAAACTGGCTGCCAGTGGTGAGAGAATCACATTTAAGATGCGCATCATAGATAACAAAGCTCAAAACTACCTCCAGGATTGCACCTCTGCAATGCTTTTTTGCACCATTTTATCAGACTTACATACTAACTTCCATGATTAAGATGTTTCACTTAAAGGGTTGACAACATAAAGTTCATTTACAGATGATGTGAAATTTTTTCTTAGCTGTTTAGACGTCGTGTTAGATGTTTAGGCAATAATGGAAGCAAAAGAAGACTAAACACAAAGTCAACAATAATTAAGTTGAACAGCAATAATTTAACATTGATATGAAGAAAATTGGTGAAAGGACGAAGATGTAAAAGAAGAAAACACAGTGGCCAAACAAAAGGAATAAAGGAGCCAAGAGCAGTAGGAGAAACAGGACAGGATAAAGAGAAACAAAAACCACAAAGACACACATGTAAACACACACATACACAGAGGTATAGACCTTGATCACTTATTCATTCAGAGCTAAGGAAGGAGTCAGTAGGATCAGGTTGCCTAATGACTAAAACACAGACTCACCCACACACACACACATATATACCCACAGGCAGTGAATCCCATAGGCCAGGGCTCACCAGCTCAATTGAATTACTGTTATTGTACACCCAGAACTGAGACTGGGACCCTGTCTGCACACCAACCACACCCTCTCTGTTTGTCCTGTACTGGAGAACACACACACATCTACACACCCACATATCAAATAGCAGTGCTATGAGCACGCCGTGCACGCTCACACAGACTCCATGTTAGTGCAACTACAAACTAGGCCCATAATAATTATCATTTACAGTAAGAGTTGATTACCCTGTGACTGTGTTACACACATTTAGACACAATTTGAGAATGTAAACACACATTTTGATAACCATGAGCACAAATATCCAAACCCACACTGAGTGAACAATTAGACAACTAAAGATGCTAAACATCAAGATGCTGATGTCCACCGAGAATGGAAATCTCTCCTCCTCATTACATTTCTCCTCTTTTATTTTCCATTCGTCAAGATGCATGTTGACTAAATGTGCAAATAAGTTAAAAGAGATGCTATGCATGCATGGATAAGGGTGCAAATATCCAACTCAATGTCCTGTTCAACACAAAAAAGTAGCACACAGGGCTGCAGGTTATGTTGGAGTCACGTGCAGGATCCACTGAAGTACAAAAGAAAATAAATGAATAAAATAAAGAGATATTTAACAAACTGTTCAACACAACAAAACAAGGAAAAAACAGACTGAAAATGTGTAAATGACTTTCATATTAGCAGCATGGGATGTGGATAGCATTGTGGTGATAGGTAGTAATGATCTCCACCGACAGCATCTCCCTGCCAGAAATAAGCAAACCTGGGATCAGGCCCAACTGTGCCATGCAAATGATGGCTGGCCTGCTTACTGTGCTGCGATGGAGGCTGCAGAGACAGCGAGCCAAAAAACGAAACAGGAAGATGGGGAAGGAAGAGAGAGAGAAAGAGTGAGAGAGAGTAAAAGACAAGGGGATGAAGGGGAGGAAGAGGAAACAGGAGCGATTCAGAGCTGGTTTTGCTGCCATGGTAACTGGCATCACCTTGGAGAAGAACAGAACAGAACCGCTCTGGGGAAAGACCCATCACACACACACACACACACACACACACACACTAAACTCATAGAAAGGAACCATGAACTCATTCATCTTTAATTAACGCAGCTCTATTTTTGGGTGGGAAGTCTCGCTGAACATGAGAAATCCTGTGTGCTTTATATTAAAGTTTGAGAGCAGTTCAAAGGACTGGCCAGTGATGTTTAATTGATATGTCTCAACCACAGATTATCCTGCCAGCATGTCTCATTGTTACCAATTGCTCTTTTGTTCATGATACAAATCCTCAAACAAAGCCTGTGTCATATGGAGCGTGGATGCGTAGAATTTGCATGATTGCAGCTTCATACAGTGACTATTTAAGTTTAGACTGGACCTCACAGTGCAGTGGGTGCCCTTGAAAAGCCTGAGTACAGTATGCCATACTGTATGCCTTCCTTGCCATCTGAATATGCAAACAACTCCCTGCTGCTGCAATGAGGAGCAGTTCCCATCCCCCTCATGTTCCCTTCAAAGTAAATCTGTGCCGCTTATGCATGAAAGATTACCACGTTTTGTGATTTTATCTTAAATTCTATTTGTTTTATGAGTAAATAATGAGATACTGGATTAGCTTGGCTTTACATTAGCTAGCTGTCATATTGCTCTTTCTTCTCTCCCTCATTCTGATCAAGTTGCCTTTGTTTGAGACTAAATGTACATTGATGGCTAAATGATTTTTAGTCATTGTTATGCCAATAATAATAAAGATTTATTGAGTTTTAATATATGTTTCTGTTTCTGAACATGACTTTTTTTTAAAGGGGGTCTTTCTTTCCTTATTTTAAAAAACAGAAAATATATCCAAAGTCTATCCACATGACACAATGTACATGCACTGTTTTTGGCAGGACTGACAGGTGAGCTCAAAACAGTTTCCTATCCGCCCTAAAAGGTGAAACAGCTCTGTCAAATGTGACAGGGATTTCCTCGACATCTTCTGCTGCAAAAAACCAAAACAAAAACAGACGTTAAATTGATAAGAGAAACATGTGGTCTGTTTGGGTTTGATCTAAAACACTGGTTTGTTTTTAGTCTGTCTTCTAAATGTAACTTTGCCTTAAGAAGATATTTAAAATGGTAAATAAGCCATCATATTTACATTTTCTAAACATTTACCGTGTAGTTTGGCTCTATTAGGTATTTCTTTAACGTAACATATATTGTTTTATAATCCAATGCTAAAAGCTTGTTCTAAAAAGTGGGAATTACAATCATTGCTGGTTTGTTTTTAGCTGCATAGTTTTCACATATTACTATTTAAAGGTTGCACATATTAAATGAACATCACACACGTTATAGGGATAGTGAGTGAAATTGTGGATTTGGGTCACAATAATATGGTTATTAAACGAGTGTAAACATATTTTCCTACATTTTCTATATTCCATATTTGACATAACAGTCTGGGTTAGATCACAGATTGTTGTATATTTGATACACACGCATAAGAGGCTGTTTCAATAACTATTGAGAAATTAATGTGCAAAAGCCGACAAAATTTAACTGATGTGACATTAAAACGTAAAACGTATTTATTAAAGGTATTAGTTATTTTAAACTGGACATGAGCAATTAAATAAGGCCCTACTGGGGTTTTAATACAATGCACTGAGTCAAAGCTTTTAATGATGGAGATATGTAAAGACCTGTGTAGCTCTGTTTTGATCATGTTTTATAGTAACAGTCCATAATTTGCTCTGTACACAAATGGTTTTCAAATATCTCTGCAGGCTAGCATGATAGCAACCATTTTTACCATGGTGACATAAAATGAGGCCAGAACATCATTGTGCTTTATTGGATGTCATTGCAAATGTAAAACCAAGACAGAACCAAACGTCATTATAAAGTCTAATGAACATAGCAGTGTCCATAGCAACCACGTTAGCAATGCTGCAAATCCTTAGAGCAGGGTTTTCCATGTGTCCCTGCTCCAACACATCTGACCTAAATGAATAAAACACTGTGAAGAAGCTGATTGTCTACTGGATCCATTTAATTTCTGTTTTTCTATTTGATATTCTAGTTTTTGGTCCACTGGGAATAAAAAACATGCCTTTTTTTTGTTGTTTTGCTCATAGTCACAGTTTACACCGATGAGGATTAGAGGTTTGCTGATGGACCGGATTCCCATATGACTGAATAATCCTGTATTAGTGTTGCTGATCAGTTTTATGGATAGTCTAAATCACTGTTTCTCAAATGGGGGTACGTGTACCCCAGGGGGTACTTCAAGGCATCCCAGGGGGTATGTGGAATTTTTGAAAAACATATAACTTTTAAATATTTTATTAATATTAATTTATTTTTTAGCAGAGTTGTATAAAATTACATTAAGCCATTAGGTTCTGAATGAATCAGTTAGGAAATATTTTCTTTTGATGTTCAAATGTTTATTTAGAATTTATGCAAAAGTTTACATAGTTATATAAGAAAGCACTTACAATTGCCATTGTTTTGCATGGTTAAAGCCTAATAAACCAAACACAAATAATAAAGTGCTGTATTTATTTTGTTTTTTCTTAACCAAAAATACTTTTTGGTAGTCGGGGGTACTTGGCTGGGAAAATATTTTTCATGGGGTACTGTGTTGCAAAAAGGCTGAGAACCACTGGTCTAAATGTTCCATATGATTGGATTGATAACCACTGATCATGAAAGGCTACTATCACAGCTGACTGCTGTTTCTGCTTCTGCTGCAAGCATGCAGGTCAGATCCTGGTCATGTTGTGCTCCAAAAGTCAGCCAAAGATATCCCCATCCATCATCTGTACCGCTTATTCCAATGAAGAGTTGCAGGTAGCTGGAGCATATCGCAACAGTCAGAGAGGCAGAGTACACCCTGGACAGGTCGCCAGTCCATCACAGAGTGATAAACAGTCCAATATTTTTACATCATACTTCATTTCACTAGAAACATATTCTTTGTCCACTAACTTGTCTTTGTGACGAAGACACTTATTTACTACAGCAAACCATTAATAATATGGGTAATTTTGAGATTCTGCCCAATGGTGAGCTTACATCACAAAAGGTTGTGTGTTAGGAAAACTTTGAGTTGCACCAAAGCAATGCTTCATCTCACCTTTAACACAGCAACAGATTGCGCTGGCTTTGATCTCAAGCAAGAAAAAACCTGTTTTATCTTATGAGTGAGTCACATCACCTCAGTATGATTCCTAGTAGTTCCTCTGGTTAGTAATGTGTCCATCATTCACAAACACATCTATCATCTTAAATGAGATGAGATACGGTCAGGATCTGTTGACCACTTTGCAGGAAGCAGGATCTTTGCTTTCACCTCAACTGTATTTCTGTGCCTCTTATCTGTCTATCTATTCACATGTTATAGACATAAAGTAAGACCATTTGCATTTGATGGATTATTTCTTTGTTGTAATGAAACTTGTTGGCATTAAAGCATGCTCGTTTTGCTTTTATATTCTGTAAGAAAAAATCCCGTTGTGGTATAGTTAGCAGGGTTGAGCATGTGGATGGTATTCATAACCTTTACTTGAGTCATCAGATAAAGATATATGTGGACATAAACCTGCGTGGAACATTTCTACCATGTGGTTTGGTTATTTAATATAGAAAATAATAGCTTGTCACTGGTTTGATCATTTCTCCATTGTTATTAGGTATTATTTCAACCATTTCTCTAAAAACACACATCATTATTGTCTACAGGGTAAAAAAGAAGACAAAGACACATTTTTCTTTTGTTAAACTGAGTTGTTTACCTTGTTTAACTCTTGTGTAACTAAGGAAAACTGTTAAAAACGTGTTAATGTGGTGTGTTTTTATGCTAACACATTGTGTTGCCGCTGTCCCCATACTATGAGCTATGATAACACCTCATGTGCTGCTAAACAGGGCAACCTGATACATACTAATCAATATTACAAAAAATTAAGATATCATTTATTTAAACAACATGAGTTTGACTGGATATCTGTTCAACAAACACAAAGCTCCAGAAAAAAATACTTTCATACCTTAAAGTTAAACTTAAATATTTGGAAAGGTTTTAATAGGCATAAGCCACATTCTCAGCTCTGCTGCTCATCCTAAAATTTCAGTTTTAAATACTCACGCCTTTCCACCAGAACAAAATGTATTTGAGATTTAATACAACATAGAAATGATCCAGCAAATAAAACATGTCTCACTTTTTGGGCAACATTTACGACATGCAAGTTTTCACATCCTGTTCCCTCTGCTGCCTATGCAGGATGGATAGTGTGTTTTCCCCTAAATTATGCAAAATCTTTCAAAGATTTTTTTTATTAAGGAAAAAGATAAACATTTCTTCAAAGTTTCTATAGAGTTTAACAAGGTTGATGCAAATCTCTTAGCCATTCCTGCTCTCTCAGGGTTTTCAAGCAGTTAGGAATATGGTCATTCTGGTATTTTGGGTAAATATACTATGATACTGCTTATAAAAACATCTACTTGCATCTTGATGAAGCTTGTTAGCTGTTTGCAAAGACAGCAGAAGTAGCAGAAGTTGGAATTTTTTCCTACTAAACAAATTAAGCACATGAATTGCATGTGAAAAGAGATGTAAAAAATATAAGAGAGGAGGTAAAAATATGAGGGAGCTGTATGTGGAGGTCAACAGAAGGAGAGACAGATGCTCATGCTTCGGATGCCTATGTGCGAATAATTATCCTGATGAGATTTACAGAGTAGTACAAAATGCGGAGGAAGATGAGGCAGAAATTGGGGAAGACCTCACGACACAGAACAGAAAGAGAGAGAAGGGATGATTCATTTTAAATATAAATACCCTCTCATGCACTGTGTGTTTGCATTATGTGGGCTTGGCATGCTGCTACCCACTGTTTTCTCTTCATCTGGCTCATGTTTTCTCTCTCCTCGTCATACATGGCGTGAGAAAATAGAGCCTCCCTCTCATCTTTTAAAAGATGCATGAGGCAGCAGCTACAGTGAGTGAGTGGGAGACTGTTATTGTATAGGTGATGATAAAAAGAGAGCTGAGCAGATTTTACTCCCAACATATTCTCTTTTATTTTTCTCAAGGAAGACAATAAAAGTCATGACATTTTTTCTGTGTTCCTCATCTGGTCATACCTGTCCCTAACCTACCTCTGTGTTTAATCTACACCATAATGTTAGGATTACTTTGTGCATGCTAATGGATGGCAGCGCCTCTCAAACACTACATGTCTTAGAAGAGCCTAATGGAAGTCCCTTTGCAGTGAAGCCCATATTCTGAAAAGAAAGACGTGTTTTATTGGGGGGTATGCACTTAACCACATCTCGCTCTTTCTCCACATCTTCACACAATCATCAACACACGTACATTATGCACTAAAAGCACACACACACCATCATTTTCACACATTATACACTTTAATCTCCTGACATGTCAAAGGTTGCTGTAGGTTCCTGAAAACGCTTCATATCTGTCACACTTTTAATCTCTTTACAACCTGAGTAAGAAACTAATTTAATTGGTGAACTGTACCACCACTAATAGATTCCTGAAAGCCATAAATGATCTCTGCTTACATGTTGACTACCTTTGTGCTTCTGTGTTTGCTATGGGGCACAGCGTGATATTAGTCCTGCTTTTGGAAAGAGGACATAATACTGAAATTAACTCATTAATAGTAGCTCCATTCTGAGGGAACAGGCACAGTGGTGGTTTTGAGCTACATGCAAATATTAGCATGCTTTTGTTTCAGACATGACAACAGTGTAAAAGAAAAGCCTGCTGAGGATCTTGGTTCTTGGTTGTACCAAAGTTCTCTTTAATCCATCCTGAAGAACAGGAAAATGTCTAGAAAAGTGTTTCTGTGTTTTATTTTATTCCTCCAGCTGAAGTCAGGTCGCACATTTTTCATGCACACAGATAGGATTGCATTTTAAAATGAGATATTTATTAATCAAGTAAAGTGGTGCCATTTATAGCCAGAGCTTTTAACCATTTGCAATGTGAAATGTGAAGAAATCACCAGTCACAGTGTAGCCTCTTATTGTCCTCTACTGAAAAACCTGTTTTCTGTTTGACTTCCCTTTTTAAATATGTGATCATCCACCCAACATTCAGTTAAGTGTTCAATCAGTGCAGAATAGCTACCACGAAAAAAAGTCATTCCTCTGATGCTACAAGAGGGAATAAAATTGCAGGAGTGTGAACTAATAAGGATGAATTTAGAGAATGTGGAGCCAAATTATAAGCCCTTATAACTATCTCTTTCTCTGCTACTTCTCAGCTTACTGATGATTTGTAGGTCATAGAGTATCAGAAATAAACTGAGAGGGTGGATGAGAAAAAGACTTTTACCCTCTAGTGGTGAGCCTGGGGAAAGGCTCGTCCATTTAGGATAAAGGGAATTATGAATGTCCTTTTGAATGTTGTTCATGTGACGCAGTTGGAAACAGACTTGATATTTTATTCACAAGCTGCAGATGAGAAAATATGCAGTGTAATTAGAATTGATTAGACGGATAAATAAACTCATTTTTCCTGTTTAACATCTAAACAAAATGCTTAACCATTTCAGATAAAACATAATCGTTCTGTAGAGAACTGGTGTAGCTGGATGAAAGGATATAATCCTGCTTTTGTTTTGCTAATTTTTTTTATGTACAGAGACCACAAAGGTCCGCAGGTGAGAGGAAAACACTAACAAACTCTGCAATATTTGCTTAATAAATAAAACAATGTGGCCAAGTTAAGAGGAAAAGGTCAGAATTGCCAGTGTTTGTTACAGCATACTGTGAATTGTTAGTTTTTTTATTGTTGTTCTTAATTTAAATAAATTAATTTATCATCCCTATGATAAATCCAGGACTTTGAAAGCACACCCATTAGCCTGTTTCTGATACTACTATGACCCCCATAATGGTGAAAGAAGAAAAGTCAAAGTCCTTAAAAGTGTGTGTCACATTTCATGCCAATTTTTGGCTGAACATTTTACACAAAACAGACATTTTAGACCCAAACAGAAGTCCTGATGATGTATACCTAAATTGAGCATCTTGATTAATATATGTGACTTAATGAATGGCAACAATTTAAGTCAAGTTTATCTGTTTTAACTTCAGGTTTGCAGTACCAGTGTTAATTAGCATAATACATAACAGTGTTATCGCTGACAGCCAGCCATCATCTTCTAAGCTCACACACATACAGGGATACCAGCACAATCACACTTCCACACACATGAACACAATAACATATGTTAAGAAAAATTGTCAAACAGGCTTTGGAATATTTCACAGTTTCGCTTGTCCATTTTCCAACATAAAAACTGTGACAATGAATTCTGGAAACAGTGTCCCTGAGCAGAAAGAAAACAAATAATATTGAATGAAGCTTTGTGATTCTCTCAATGCCACCACATTTACTTCTTATTCCCTTAAAAAAGTAAACAGGGAAATCTCTGCAAGCGTGTGTGTGGGTGTGAAAGACACAAAAGGAGGAGAGAAAGGAGGACACTGGATTACTGGGAATAGGAAGAGACAAGAGAGAGCAGAGTTAGGGAGGGAATAGGTGATATTTAAAATGAAGATGGCACATGGGATTTTTTTCTTTGCCTCAGTATGATCTCCTGAGATGGGTTTGACTTGCATTTCACAGTCTTATGTGAAACACAGTCACATTCAAGCAGAAGACACACATGCTGTCATAAGAAAGCCTCATTTGGAGGAAATCACATATGAGGGCTTCCTCTGGAGGTGAGGCGAAGGATAATAGAGTTCAGTTTCACAGTGATAAGGGGGATATTTCGCTATGGAAAATAATGCCACATACTTTGGTGCAGTGGGTGTAAGGGAGGGGAGGAAGTCTAATTTTAACAACTCTTTTCACCAGGAGAGTTAGTGTATGTCTTTGTGTTGGTATGAATGAGTAAGTATGTGTGTGCAGCATCACACATTTTGAATTCATAGAAATTACCCAACCATTCTGTACCTATTTGCTTATTTACTGTGCCCATACATAAAACATGACAGAGCCATCCTTTCATTTTAACGCTCTATCTAAATTCCATCAACAAAGATGACATCTACATAGAAATCACTGCGTAAACAGAGATTGGAGTCAACCTATTCAGTCGTCGTAGAGGCTGAAGTGGAAATTTCTGATATGATTTCTCATTCTTTATTCTTCCAGACATAAATATGTTTTCATCTGCAAATGGCTCCAGTGACCCCTCGTGCAGCAATGGATGTCTGAATTGTAACACATGTAACTTAACGTCTTGAAAGTTTCTTCCACAGCTTTACTTCA
>JBAMIG010000016.1:12779879-12795781 GCA_037177335.1 Kiunga ballochi | reverse complement strand
CAGCTGAATCACTTAGCTTGTTTAAATCAACGCTGAAGACCCACCTATTCTCCACGGCATTTCTATAATCTTTATTTATATGTTTATGTATTCTAAAATTGATCATGATTTTAGTGATTTTTTAATTATCTCTTTTGAATCTACATGATCTTAATCTTTTCTGCTGCTACTTTATTTCTATTTTTCTCTTATTTTATTGTCTGTGTTTTATTGTTTTATATCTCTGTAAAGTCTTTTTAAAATCTATTTATTATAATGAGATAATCCTAATTTAAAGGAACATTAAGGTTTGTTAAAAATGGTTATGGTGCATGTTGTTTCCAGCTCTCCTTCAGTGAGTGGACCAGGCTTCTCAAGCAGGCTTTGCAAGAGAGCCCTCTACAGCTACTTCTGCCAAGTTGCACAGCTGAGTGAGCACAAGTACCTGCTGGAGCTTCCCACCTACCACACTGTCAAGGTATGCAGGATCTCTGTTCAGCTGGAAGTAGTTTGGCCTCGCATATGTGTTGCTTAAGGCTGTTTATTGTTTTACAGATGAAAGCCACTGCGTACCAGATGGTTAAAGACTTGGTCAAACAAAGGTTTTTGAGCGTCCATGCAGGGACTTGGAATTCAAAAAACCTGGTGGATTGCTTCAGCATTTAAACCCTTCACCGCAGACATTCACAGTTGATCCAAGTTCGCTTTGAGATTTTACTCAGTGTTCTTCAGTACATTTTAGTTTTAACAGTGGTTCGTTTTCTTTTCATTTCATGTATAACACTGGAGTTTTCAGTTTGTGTAGGTGTTTGAGAAAAACAAACAAGATTTACACTGTTGTGTGCCGCACTCAGAGTTCGTTTGAATGAGTTGTGGGTGGAAATGCTTTGCTTAAAGGTTTGAAGTAATAAAATGGGAACATTTTACCTGCTGTGTCAAGTGGAACAGAGCAACATTATCCCTCTGTAGCCGCTAGCTTAGAAAACACCAAAGTTTGGTTTAGTTTTGGTCCAGTTTTACATTCAGCCTGGTATGATTATAGAAATATATACACATAGTCGCTATGGTATGGTCCAAAAGAGAGAAAATAGTCCTTTTACAAGGCAACAGTAAATCAGATGCACAGCAGCATCTGAACGCACAACACATTGAACCAAGAAGCAGATGGGCTGCAGCAGCAGGACACATCAAGTGCACCTCCTGTTCATCAGGAAGAGGAAGCCAAAGATGCATTCACATGGCCTTACAAAAACTGGAAATTTGAAGATCGACATCAGATCCACTCTGCTTTCTATCTATTGTTTAGGTGGCTGCTGGTGGTATAATGGTATAATGAATGTTTTCTTAGCAGCTCCTCACTACTAATGAAACTGCTGAAACACCACAGTGTGCCATCGTCTAAAAGCTACATCCACTGGAATAAGGCACCATGTCCCTAAGCTAAAATACTCTCAAGCTGGTTTCTTGAACCATCAACCTCTCTGAACTGCAATCTAACATAGCAGCTCTGGTATTTAGAGGAACAGGAGATTTCCTCATCATGCATGTGCATCAGACAAATCTGCTTCTGTGTGATGCTTTCATGTTAATGTGGAGCATAATCTCTCAGTAATGTTTCCAGCACCTTTTTGAATTTATGCCCCACAGATTTAAGGTACCACTGAAGGCCAAAAGGGCTCCAAACTGGTACTAGATGATTTTATGAAGTGCCTGGCGACTAAAAAACATGGTTTTATGTTAATGATTACATAAATGTACAGAAACTTACAAAGAGAGCATTATTTTGCTGTTAGTTTAGATATTAGCTCTGCTTCCAATACAAATACCTTGCAAAAACATTTGCCTGTACTTTGGTAGCTGCAACTACTGTACAACTGCACAAAGCAGCCTATTACTACTACCACACATCTTCCTCTATGCACACAACTAAATGAAAAGGCTCTGTGTAATAAAACTGAAAAACCTCTGTTGCAAACAATAGCGTTGGACAATATACAGTAAAAACACCAGCGGAAGTTTTCCACCTCAGAAGGTCATACTCTGTAACACACGCCTCGATCAGTACTGCCAGCACACAAACATTCAGGCTTTACTAAAATGACCACATTTGTATGGAAGCACTTCATATGTGTAAAGACTAGCAGCAGTAACAGCTACAGAAAAAGACCAAAAACAAAACTCCACATAAAAAAACTGATGAACACAGACTTCTGAGACTTTTTTTTCCATCTTAAATGGGTGATTTATTCAATTTCTCATCCCTACTGCGTTGTACAACAGTGCATCGTTACCATAGTTCCACTCACCAGTTGCTTGGCAACCAACTCTTCCTTGGAACTGATGCAACTGCTCATGTCTTCATAATTACAGGCTCTTTTACAATATTTGGTAAAAACAAAATTAACAATAGAAGCGCATGAAGAAAAATGAATCTGATCAAAGCCGATGCCTTCCGGATACATTTGGCTCCACTCTGCATTGATTGCAAATGTCTTCGTTTACACGGTCTTATCGCTGTTCCTGCTCGTTCAGCAGGTGAGTTTCCCAGCCACGTGATGGATTCATTCCCCTGTAGGAAGGCAAACCTGCAGTATCTGACAGGTCTCTCTGGGCTCGAGGAAGAGCCAGGCTATTCACAAAAAGACCTGCAGGATAATTAAACATCTGTGAGCATTTTCGAGCTGTGAAAAGGTAATGGTTTTTACGGAGGTGCAGATTGCATGCCTGATAGTTTTGGGTTAAACCTAAATTGAGTGTCAGACGGTGAAGGAAACCTTATTGAGGAATAAAAGTTACGTCCTTCAGGTTGTATTAAAGGTGCTTAGTTACAAAGTCGTGTAATTAATAAACGTCAGTGCAGACTCGTTAATAGAAACGGTGACCTTTACTGCGATTCTGGCAGCACAGAGACCGAAACATCCAAGTCTGATTTTGTAATGTAATAACCTTTCATATATTTTAATAGTAAAGTTTAATGTTATTTCTTAATCTTCGTAGAATATTTTAGTGCTGCTTAGCTTATATAGTTTTAAACATACATTCAATACACTTTATTTTTCTTTACAGACTCATAATTGTGTGGAGATAAACCTGTTCTCTCACCCAGGTTTGGTCTCCTGTAGGACGAGTCTCTCTGACTGGAGTCAGAAGATGCTGATGTGCTCTCTGTTGAGCTGGACTTAACCGAGCAAACGGATGGTACCGCTGCTCTTGGAGGATCTTCACCGGTCTTCACTTGGGCTCCAACTGATGCTGAGTTGCTCCACTCTGAACAAAGATCCCAGAGAAAAGGAAACAGAAATAAAGACGGAAGTTAGCATATTAAATCACTTTTTATAAAGCGTGATTATCTATATGTTGGTACCAGAGTGCTCCTCAAGCCGAAAACGACCACAGCATAGGTGGATCCGCCACTGTTTTCTCACATTCTCCTTCATCAGACAGTGGAAGAGGAAGATAAAAAGACCTGAAGAAAAGAGTGGTTTAAAAAACACCATGAGCCTTTTGGGAAACATGTTAAATTCTCACCATAACCATTTTTTAACTCTTGAGCCAGATATATTTTGCTTAATGATGGGGCTGCATCACTCAAAGATACAACAAACCAATGTAAAGGCAGTTCTGAAGTAGGTGCATCATTTAATCCTTTGTTTCCTTTCTTAAAATCTAAGCCCTTGACTAAACTATGTGTAATATTTTAATTGGATATTTTAAAAACATCTACAAAAATGAATAACATCCCTGAACCATCCATCCATCTATTTTCTACCGCTTTGTCCCTAACGGGGTTGCGGGGGTGCTGGAGCCTATCTCAGCTGTCAATGGGCGAGAGGCGGTGTACACCCTGGACAGGTCGCCAGTCCATCGCAGGGCTATCTCTGAACCTAATTTTTCCAAAATATCTTCATCCAGAATGTGGAAAAAGAAATCATTAGAAACACATGCCTGGTCAGTAGGTGGCAATAGGTCTACATGAACAGAAGGTCACAATGAGCATGCTCACTGAGCTGATTCTGTTTAGGCAGTGACTTCAGATAAAGCTGAAAATATTCCCTGTATAATTGTAGAATTTTAATGTGTTTCCTAAACATATTTAGATGATTTGACTTTCAAAACCTTATGCTACATTCAAAAAGAGGAAACTGTCTGAATCAGCCTTTAAAACCAGCAGAGTAAAAGCTTAGAAATAAATCTCTGATTAACCCAAAGCCTGAAAAACAGCTGGCAGAGATAATCAGATTATGGGTTAATGGCTTGATTGGAAGATATATGGATAAGTTTATGTCACTGAAAATAAAACCATAACTACTAGAAAAGGGTTGGATGAGATATGTGTTGATTTTCCTTTTATGCTGGAGCTTATACAACTTTTAATAGATTAAAATTAATGACAACCTTGTAGAGAGTTTAATCCAGAGAACAGGTAGAGCAGAAAAACCCTTGCAGGTCCCCAGGTAAAGAAGCCTATTGTCCACGTTAGTCCAAGTAATAAGGTGAGACTGGCAACTCCCTTGAGGTCATGCAGAAGTCCTCTGCGTGTCCCTGCTGGACTGTTAAATCGCATCTTGCGAATCTGAATGAGAACCACCACAAAAACCTGAAAGAAGGTCCAAGAAGTGACATGTGGAAGTTAAATTACAGGAGCAAAGTGCAGACTTAAAAATAAGCAGGATCTTTACATTTTAAATATTTAAAACAGTTCATGTGATTAAACAGTGACATGCTAAGATACCCAAACATCAGGGCTGATATTTAAAAAAAGAATACTTTGTTGAAGTAGTCAAATTAAGTTATCCCATCTGATACTTTATGTCTCCAAAAAGTGACCTATCTTAAGTTTAAGTATTACAACAACGTAGAAGAAGTTGTTTGATTTACTTGAATGATGTGTTTGGATGACAAAATTTACCCCAGTGTTAAAGAGAAAGATCAGCACAGCGTAGGCAACCACTGACACATAAAATGTCACATCATCCTGGATCCAGCAGCTGCGAGGGAAGACAAAAACAGTGCAGCGACGGGAAGGAGTGAATGTAAAACAGGAAACATTTAAAGTGTCATACAAATGAGTAAAACACACATTTATAACAACTGCTAACAGTTCAGACACATTTAGCCGCTCTCATTTAAAATGCTCCTGTCTTTAAGGTGTTTCTAGGACTAAATAATGAAGCAAGGACTCACAAGTTGTCAGAGTTGTCCAGTGACCCTAAAGTGGACTGAGTATCTGTGTATAAGTGGCTGCCGTACGCGTTTTGGTTCACAATGTGCACCACGATGCAGATCACCAGAGGAACCCCTGTAGGACAGATTCAAACACACTGAACTGACATTACTATAAAACATGTGATATTTTTAAGCTGTTATTTAATCAGTACTGGAAAAAAAAAACAAGCATGACTCACCCCAACCCAGAACACAGAACTTCAGGATGTACGAGGGCACATAGACGTTGAAGACTTTGACAAGTGCAAAGTACATGTTGACAGCTTCTAATCCCATCCAGGTGAACGATGCCAAGAGGAAATAATGCAGCGTGGAGGCCGCAGCCACACACAGGCCATGAAGACCCCACGAGGACAACCAAGAGTTGACCAGAAAGACCAGGTTCAAACACAGCAGGGCCAAAGAGAGGTTAATGAGGATCTGAGAAGGGTAGTCACGACGAAGCTTTCTGGGTCAAAAATGGGAGATGGAAGGTTAGGCATGGTAAACATGAAAACCATCAGTGGGAAAGTGTACATTAAAGATCTACAAATGATTTAATGAAAACTATTTTGTGTTTAAAACTATTAGTTTGTGTTGATGAGGTGTCTTACTCCAAAGCAGTATAAGTGAGGACGGTGACGCCCAGAAACAGCGAGGAGACTCCACAACCAACATAAGTGATAATGGTCAGGATCTGTTCATTAGTCTGGTCCAACTGAGTTCTGGACACATCCTAGGCACACGCATTGTCATCAGGACTGAATGTGTGTATTCACACTGTAAGCTAGTATGAAAAACTTCAGTAAAACTCTTTAAAAGGTGATAGTAATGTCATGACAGCTGAAGGGAAGGACCTTTATACTGTCTGTGGGTTTTGTAGAAACCACATCCTGTAAAATTTACATTCTGTGATCTTTACAAAAAAATAATTTTACATGGGAATTATATGCATTTGTTTTGATTTAAAAGTCTTCACATAAAATTTGTCAAGGTACATGTAAACAAGACCCAAATAAGCTGCTATTTAACATCTTAAACACAGATTATTATTCTACCTTTTCTTCTCATCTGTTAAATAACACAGATGCATATATATATATAATATATATATAAACTTTTTATACAAATATACAAATCTGCTTGAGGAGGAGAAGACCGTGAGCACCCTCTGCTACTGAAATGCCAGTCAAACGTCTTCCCTTCATCTGAAGACCATATATTCTAACAGCTGTCATTGCCCAAACTAGCTATATCATTAACCCCACCACAACAATTATACCTCTTGCTGTAAGTCTGAGACTCAAACCCACTTTGGCCCCACTTATCCTTTTAAGTTGTTCAATTTCTTTTAGGGATCAAGGATGCTAGGATGAAAAGGCTCGATGACCACTGCTCTTTGATCCCTAAAAGAAAAGAGCCATCTTAGGGTAAGGCCATGGGGAAGAAGTGGGACTGAGGGTAAATGTGCTGTCCACTGAACTATAAATCTGAACAAACTGGTTCATACCAGCAGAGCTCCAAAGTGTGTGAGATGATCACACAGGCAGGTTGTATAGTCCGAGCTGCTGTTGTATATTTGGCACCCATAATCATCCCAGCCTCCATGACCATCTGTAAAGTCACACTGACACTTAAAATCACATGATTCATCCAGCCGTTATATAATTCAAAGATGATTTAAATCATGACTTACAGTTTTTATTGAAGTTCCAGTACACACACTGCATATTCTTGTGGTTTTAACAGAGATTAAAGAAAATACTGTTGTTAAAAGTATAATTTACTTATTCAGGTATTATAACAGCAGTGTTGTGATTAACACCTTATGGCCTGAAACAGTTTCTGAGACATTTTGCATCTTTTAATGGTAGAAATTTTGCCCAAAACCCCATCTGATACTGGTCTCGTGCAACCTGGTGAATACCAGGAAGCAGAATATCAGCCAATAATAATGGTGTTAAATAGTAAATATACAGGGTCGAAGTTTTCGGATTTTTAAAGTTGGATGGATGTGTCTCAATTCTCTAGTGGACTGAATTTAGTGCTAGTGCGCACTGTGCACGTTTTTTCTGTAGTGCGCACTATTGTGGGTATGTGCTGTCTCAAACGTTGGGCCACCAACCAGTAGTGACGTAAACCAGTTAGACTATTCTGCTTAACTACACTAAACATACGATTATTACGTACGTAGGCTAACTGTACTAAATCCGTTACCGCAGTCTCAAACAAATGATCTGAACCATGAGTTATTCTGAACAGCATCAAATATGTAGACTTCGCCGCAGTAACGTAACCCGCCATTATTTTGAAGGTCTAGCATTTCCTTTTCCGCTTCGTCAGCAAGATGGCGTCAATTTAGTGTGCAAAGTGTCCAGAACGTTTTTCTTAAAAGACAGTTTAAGCACTTAAATATAGTGCGCGAAGCAGTGTTAGTGCGCTGATTGAGACACAGCCATTGTTTCTGCCCAGTTCTTCTTAATTCAGGCGTTAAGGGGCAAACGTTCCTACTTTATTAGGCTTAAAATGGTGGAGCGTGACTTTAACGGGTTCTTGTAGGTCTTTGATTGGAGAGCTGGCGTTGGTCACGCTGGCTGACACCACAAACGTGTTCAGGATCTGGTCCTTGTTGCTGCTCTGAAAAGAACGATTTAACACATAATCACACATGTCCCAGAGATGAGGAGTTTGTCTCTACTGAACTATTTGTTCAAAAATGTTTTGTAGATGTAAGTTATAATGTGAAGTAGCACCTCAAAGAGCAATGGGTTGCCATAGAACTGAAACTGGATTCTGGCTGGGTTCTGGTTTACATCTGGTTGTGGGAAGCCGTGCTGCAGGATAGATGGCAGGGAGATGAAAGCCACTGTTCCATCAAAGGGGCACCTGTTAATAAAAATCTATAACATGGGGGAAAAAGATGTTTTATATCAAACTTTACCTACAGCAGGATTTTTAAGCTTGAATACAAAAATTGTGCATTTTAAAATACAATGGGATGATAGCGATCATACACAAAAAGTGTGTTTACATGCAAATTTTTATTTATATTAACTTTTTCCTGATATCCCTTCTTAGTTCATTTAGTCCACAGAACATACAGTGTCATCTCTTTAGTAAGAAGATTTAAACAGTTCTTTTCTAACCTCAGGTTTCGTGCCCGTCCCATTAGAAGTCACTCCAAAACTTAAGCTCTCAAACTTCTCAGGATTTACGTCCACCACCGAGATGGCGATTGCTGGAGCCACCAGGGAGGAATATCCCTCATAGCCTACCATCTTATCTCCCACAGCTTCTGTAATATTTAGGATACTGAAGCAAACACAGAGACGAGTTGGCACACATCTTGTCAGAACAGATGGACACTTACTTTGCAAACATACCTGTTGGTAAAAGGCACAAGGTCACTTTGCGACTCCAGTATGTTTGAAATGATGTTGATTAGAGCTTGTCCCAGGTTTGTGGTTACCACACTGACACTAATGATGTCCTTCAGCTTGTCCAGCACTGTGACTAGCTCCTTGTAGATGAGAGTGGAGTGGTTTTTGAGTAAATCTTTAATCATTTTCACCACATCCTGAGCGTTATCTGCAGATAAATGATACAACACGAGGAAAAATAAAACTCATTGATTTGTTTTTTTATAAAGCATGCTTGGATTTGTATTACTGTCATCAGGGCAACAAGGCAAAGGAAGCCATGTTTGTCCTCATGGAAAGGGTTCAGGAAGAAGTAACTAAAACTTTTGCAGCCAGAACCCATATTACGCATTTATCACACTCAATTAGTGGTTACAATAAAATCTTATAAACAATCAGATTTATTGTAATTAAGTGTTTATGTCTTATATGGAACACTAGGTATTGGTGCTAATTGAATTAACTACATGACAAGAAACAGAAGGTATCATCTGTGAATAATAATAATGAAATAAATAAATGAAATAATAGGCTATGATGATAATATGAATAATAGAAAAGATTTATGTGGATGTTTATTGTAAAATTGAAGCCATACATTTGAGATTGAGTCATTAAAATGGGTTATTCTAGAATAATAAAGAAAGCATAGAGACTGGTGAACAGACCCGCAGTCACTTCGACATGATCCAGATCGAGGATGGTCTCCACCACGGGATGACAGTCTTTTAGATCTGGATCCATCCAGAAGGTCTCAAGGCACAGCTTGCTGTCAAACACATGCAAACACATTTTTATTGCATTATAATACAAGGTCAATGCGCTTTTATCCTCATCATGAATGTAACCTAATGCCAACATTTAATCCAACTTTTTAATTTAGCAAGGAAAACATGATCCGTATCTGCTTTTATTTCTAAAGCAGATAATGACTTGCTGCTGGATTGATACCTTTTATGAGACTTTTCCTCTGCTGATTCTGGGCATTGATCAGTGACTAATGCTTTTATAGCACAGCCATTAATAATCATTTAAACAGAGTCAGCACAGTGAGAAAGCTATGTAAATATGAACCAATGGATGTAATCAATACTCCTTTAACTGACACTTATTGATGCATTAATGCATTTATGCATTTATATTGATTCTTATGTTATCAAATACATAGAAGAATCGCCTGATATCACCTGTAAATAGTAGAAAGGATAACAAACAAGGTAATATGTGTGTTTTATTTCCCCCATGCTGCCTGTGTAGCTCTGCTTTGTGCCGATATTAATGATGCATTAAGTGTGTAAAGGATGTTTACAACAATTAAACAGTTTGCTGAACAAGTTTTACACGGATGACATCCAAAAGTGATTTAAGGTAAAGTTGTGTCTGTTTTTCTCTTTTATCAAACAGGTTTTAAAAATGATCCCAGTCTATACCTAAAACTATGTCCTGTGCAGAAACCGCATCATATAATTCAGTCAAGACTCTCACCAGTGCCGGGTGGCATAGCGCTCAGGGTTTTTTGGACATGTGCAAGTAGCATTTTTTCCTCCCGAAGTGTCTGCCCACGCAAACGAGCCTTTCAGGGTCAGCTGGGTTTGTGAATTACAATTATATTTCACTGGAATGGTGGGATGGAGATGCGAGTTAAAAAGCAAAGAATCACCTTAAACTGCTATTTCATTGCAAATCTTTAAGAACGGTACTTACGTATGCGGCTTATCTGGACATCCTCGGTTGCTATGGAGACAGAGCCGTTGCTATAAGGCATCAGGAGAATGTTTCGTATCTGTTCTTCCATTTCCTGTGTGTCTGACGGCAAAGGCATGACTTGAACTTGGAAAATGAAGCTCTCTCTGCAGACGGTAACACATCCGGTTAAACTAACAGGCTTTTTCAAAATGACATTTTAATGCCTGTTTCAGAAAAGGTAAACAAGATATTTGTAGTGAATGTAAATATGTTGTGTAGTCTCTTCGTTTAAAACAAAATTTCTTTTGCTCTAGTTGGAAATTATTTGAGGACACCCCCCTTACCTGGCTGTTCCATATGTGGACGCCTAGAAAACAATAAAAATGATCAAATGTCAGTTAAAAATAAAAGATTTTTGTCTTGTCTGCATTTAGTTCAGACAGTTATTAAACACAAAGAATCAGATACATCAGATTTTACAGGCAGTTGAACTGTAAAGTCCTCAAAATAATTACAAAGCTTTTATAAAACCATTGGCAAAAGTTATGGAAGGACCAATCCTAAAGCAATCTTTGTTTAGCAGCTGAACATTTAGCCTGTAAAAAACATGCCAAGAAGGAATTAAAAGGAATGCCTGCAGTTTGGGGTCATTTATTTATATAAACTGAAAGTCTGATGTTTGGTAATATGATCCTGTTAAATGCCTTGATAAAAAAAAGACCATCCATTGCAGAAACGTGTCCGGCAGTGTGAAAATGCTCCTGCATGTTTACTACAGATGTAATGACTGACATCTCTCATCATTTACTGGACATTTCCCCATTTTATAAATAACTGGGAAAATTCACAGAATTTCCTTCAGGCGGTTTAAATGTTGCATCAGACCTGCACCAAACAGAAGTGACTGTACACCGACATTGTCATTATTTCCTCCGTTCCCTTATTTTTATTTATTTATTTTGCTTTTTCTGCGTTGCTCATGTAAGAAATGGATGTTTAACAGCTTCGATTAACTGTTTTATGTTTTTGCACGTTCGAAATAAAATCATCATTTGTTTAATCATTTTTTTTAAAGAAAGACATTAAAATGTCTCCATTTTGGATGATTTCATCATTTTGTGGCAAGTGTTGCAAAGCAAGAAAACCCAAACCGGGACAACTTCATATGAAATAGCAGAATCTCTTTTTCTGTGTGTGTCAGACGTGTAAGCTAAGAAATCTGTTTGCTTACTTGGTCAGATTGGAAGTATTTCAACCTCAGGTCACGCTCGTGTCTGTGGATGAAATCAGCACCTAATAAGCTCCTCATAACAACAAATATAATTCTTCAGTTTCATCAGATTAATATTTTTAAATCCAGACAGATGGCTTGATACCTTGTTGCTTTAGGGAGCAGCTGAAGGTCCAACACCACCATCACGTTGCTCGGTAGGCTGGTGTTAAGCTGTGAAGATTATTTATCTTAATAAGTCCTTACATGCTAACTTTTAAAACACATTAAGCTTGAATTTAAGGAAAAGAGTTTTATGAGACACACCCAGATGGGAAGGAGCTCTTGTGGGTCACAGTCTCCGGTTATGGACACGTTCACCTTAACCTCAAAGTACAGCTCTGCAGAGAAGGTTTAGATGAGTCAGAAGGTTTCCTCGAGGCATTAGTGGAAAAACCGGGATGCACTCTAAAAGATCAGACTGACCGGATACATCTGCTGGAGTTGTGGTGAAGGCGGTGGCCGCGCTAGTAGACATGCTGCTGTTTGGAGTGTTAAATTTAGTGGTGGGAGAGAAAGAAAAGGGGGCTATTGTAGTCGTAAAGGTGGGCGTTGAAACAAGAGAGGAAGCTGTTGCAACAGTAGGAGGGATGATCGTTGCTGCAGGGAAACTTTCTGCAAAGAAACGGATTCAGTGTTTAGATTTCACACAGGTTTTGCACATTTACATGCTATTAATATTTAAACTGACTTCCTACCAACAGGCGTGGTGTGGATGCTTCCAGTATCAGCCAGAAGCTCCAGCACGCCACTGGGGTCCTTGTAGGGGATGGTAAGATCTATGTACACCTCTTTCTGTACGCTCGCCACATCCAAGCTGGGGATGACGTTAATATGAGCCACGCTATGAAACCTGCGCAGAAAAGGAAGACAGGAAGGTAAAATTTCTTCCTTCACATCATTCGGCTTATTTTTAAAGGAGGAAATAATATCAGCACTTTTGAGCTTTGCTCTGTTTTATTTATTATATTTTATTTGTTTCAGCTTGTCTTTGTCTCAAATGATGCCTTATGCCTTCATATCAATATCACAAGATATTTATTCTTTGTTGAGATAATAGAGTTATTCTAGCTGTTCATATCTGTATTAATTTTAGTACTTTATAAGAGGATTATTAGTACATTACTATAAAGCAAACAGTAATGTAGTGTCCTAATTGTTTATTAATGATAATATTTATGTCAAATTTGGAGCTTTTAAAAAAACAAGTTATTTTATACCAGTTCAATGATTATCACATGATAACATACATTTATTAAGTCTCCAAAATTTCTGAGCTCGTGGGTTTTATGAAAAAAAGTTCTGTTAAAGTGAGATTTCAAATAAATAATCTGAAATGAAATATCTTAATTTAATAGTAGAACAGCAGTAAATGAGTTTATCTGCTTATTGTGCAGCATTTGGAGGATTTAGATGAATAAAGATGCTTTCCTTGCTTTTTCATTAATAAACGAGCACAATAGACTCTACATTATACATTTTTTTTCCTTTTCATTCAGGATTAAAGGAAGAAAAACCATCAATAATGCAACAAATTGATTTTGCTATCTCGTTACTAACCAGGTGTGTATCAGACTAAAGCAGCCCTGAATATATTTACCTGTTGATGTTTGGAGCAGCTGATTGCATCTAAAAAAGGAAGATTACAGATAAGACTGTTAGAAAACACTGGAGGATTGTAGGTAAATACAATTTTATTTTATTTTAGATGTGCTTAGTTCACTTTATTTTGCTTTTTAAGATCACACCACCCAGAGAAATGTAACATAATCGTCCCCAGATGGTCTCTGTCATTCTGACCTCTCCCACCAGTATGTACACTGGTCCTGCTCTGTTTGCTCTAAGCTGACATGGACCTGTTTTATTTGTTAGCTCAGCTCTAATTTGCTTACCAGGTCGTCTTCAGATGGTGTTTGGAAATGTCCCTCTTTGCTGAAGAGATCAAAGAAAGTTTGATCAGATGTGGTTTATTGATTCCCGCCTCTGACATTAACTATAAAATAAGATTTAACTGATGTAACGGAGAGATTTTATGACAAAGCACACGACACAGTGGTGGTTTTATAAACTCAGCCTTTTCCTACCTGCTTTCTTCAAACACAAACACACTGAATAAATACATCCCGGATGGTAAAACCTTTTCGAGCTGCAGAAACATAAAAAATACTATCAGTCCAACAGAACAAAGCCTTTACACAACACATTTACTTAATGCTATACACAGCTGACACATTAGTTAGTTTTACCCAGCGTTGTGCGATGTCTCTGACTATGTACAGTTCAGTGTTCTTCTTATCGTGCCGGATGATTGTAAACTGCAGTCTCACTTTGTACATGGACCATTCTGCCAAAGAGGACATAAGTCACAGGCACAAACAGTAAGTTTAAAATCCAAAATGGTGAACTGACATTTAACCACAGTGACCATCTCAGCCATAGCACTGTGACCACCTGGCTGATCAGGAGTTAGTCCTCCTCATGCCCCACAGGGCTCATGTTATCAGGATGAAAGACATGAGGTTTTGTTGATTCTCTGGACAACACGCTGGGACCCTTGGACAGATTGGACTTCTGAGGTGTTGAAAAGGTCAGATCCAGCATTTCCTAAGCAACACCTGTCCTGCTGAGGAGACTTACTGTGAGTGTGAAGGTAACATGATGCAGGTCTGAATGGTTTCTGTTGATTCTGTTTACTATAAAGTTTAACTGAGACAAACCATGTCTCTGACTGGGTTTTTCACAGAATAAAAATGGACACAAATATTACAGGACAAATGGCTACATGTGGGTTGTATGACCTTAACTAAGACATCAAAACCCCTCACAAAAAAAGACTTAGTTTAGTAAATATTACATTGAGTGTATTTTATATTAGCTAAACTAATCAAATACCTGGTGGTTAGACAGAGGAAAAATATGATTCCTGGTTGATTTGAAGGTTTAATTCCTCTTTTTGAACCTGTAGGATTCACAACATACAAAGCAAACTCACCACATTGCAAACTGGAGTCAGGGAGGGGGTTGCATAACCATGTTTCCCAGTGGTCCCATTCCCATTTCACCAGGTCTCCCTCTGTGCAATCCAGGGATGTCAGTTCTTGTTTGCTGCGCTCGCTGCCCCAAATCCGAAATAAAGATATTTTACCCAACACACTGCTAAAGGGAATGATCTGGATCTGTCCTTGTATGAGAGTATGTCCTGCGCCCAGAGTGAGGGATCCGTTAGGGGACAGCTTACAGCATGGAGGGCAGATGGAGGATGTGGTTGCGTAATGCACTGGAACAAAACACAATCAGACGGTGCGCAGTAACACAATCAGCTGTTTCTGAACACAACACAGACGTTTTTTACTGGATCCAAATTGTGGACAACAAGACATCAAAACAAACAAAAACCCACCTGGTGCCATCTCTGTTGGGTATCCATTAACATATAAGGCAGGTCTGTGGTTCTTATGAGACCAGGTCAGGCATAGGGAGTACCACTGTGACTGCTGGAGGTTCATCGGTGGGGTAGTCCACTCCACACCAAACAGCCAAACCACTAAACGCCCCCACTTTCCCCCCAGACCCAGCTCTGCGTACTGAACCTTAGGGTGACGATACATGAAGATGGTCCATGTGTAGGCGTAGGAAAGTGGAACCTGGACAAGAACAATATGAAGTTTCTCCCATCTTAAACATCAGTCGCCGTATACAGGTGTATTAAATTAAAATTATACGGGATGGCTATTTCTCATTTGTACCTCAAACTTCAGTTTTAGGCAGACCGTGAGCTCCTGCAGAGCAGGAAATGAGACCTGAGATTTTATTCTCCAGTGGCTGCACCCAGAAGTAAAGTCAGCGACCTTGTCCCACAGACTGACCCAGGGCACTGTCAGAAACACAGCAAATGTGGTCAAGAGAAAACACATTTCTGCAACAGGGACTTGAATCTTTTTTCTTTTCAGCTTAGTTCTCCAGAGCAAGACTTTTGTTTGTTTTAGCTCCACTGTCTCCCTGAGCCCCGTTGCAGCTTTCACCATATTTGTTTGCTAAATCAGCAAATAACCATCATTTTTACAACCCTAGAATCTGCCATCTGCTTTCTGTTACATTATATGCCGTTTTATGAGATTTCTCCTTTTATTTATTTTCATAGTCTCATTTTTCTGTTCTGTTCATTTCATTTTGTGTCATTTCCATAACAATTATATATTTATATATATTTTATTATGTAACTACCAATTGCTGTTTTCTCTTAAAAACTTTGCTTTTGTAAAATATTTTTTTTATTTGCTGTCAAATCTTTGCTTTTAATTTTACACTAAAAAGGTTTAGCTGCATGGAAAGTGTGACCCTTA
>JBAMIG010000016.1:12743141-12755760 GCA_037177335.1 Kiunga ballochi | reverse complement strand
TGGAGTGCCCTCTAAGAGTGGGGGATAGGATCCTTCCCCAAGTGGAGGAGTTTAAGTATCTCGGGGTCTTGTTCACGTACTACAAAGGTTGTGAGGGTTATATGTATCCTGAGCCGTTTAGCTTTATTAAATGAATTAACATGCCTCATGGTGGGAATAAATTCTGCTTTTCTTGTGTATATAATTGATATATTAATTCTTTGATCTACTTTTATCAGAGTAAAATGCTAACTTCCCCCAACTTGGTGCAATGAAGAAAAGGTCTAAATTAATTTTTAACAAACAATCATCTCGACCTAAAATGTCAAATGGCTAACTGCATGGAAAATTTCTGGTAGCAGCTGTACCTGTGAACCCGCAGGCCTCTGCCAACAAAAAGGTGCTCCAGGACATCAGGAAAAACAGAGCCGTCTCCAGCAAAGGGAAGTCTCTCAGCTTTGTAAACTTGGTCACGTGAGGAAAAGTGACAGTTAAGGGTTCATACAAGGAGTGGCACATCCAGTACATCTGAAGCTCAGCAGAAATATGGTCACTCTTAAAAGAGAGCATCCAAAAATGAGGGAGTACAGGTCAGGTTTAAAGGACATGTTTGTGTTTTTTTTTTAAGATAAAAGGATATTAGAGCGGTCATGACTCCCGTTGCCACTCCAAGAGCAAAAGAACCACTGAAGACACCCAAGAAAATGCCAAAGGATTTCAACAAGGCCATGGCTTCAAAGCTGTGGCTGTTGTCCCCTGCAGGCTGATACGCCACGATGGAGCTGAGGGCAAATAAAGTGTACAAAAATATTTACGTGGAAACTTGGAGGTGGGATCTTACTGAGAATTCAGAAAAGAAAAGGGGTTCAAAGCCAAACACATGCTCATATTAAGTCAGAAACAAAGAAAATCAGGCATTAAATCAAACCAATCTAAATGAAATCATTTCTGTTTTATTTTACTACAGAACCAAAAGACCAATGAGAGGTCAAAGGACCTGAAGATGGGTTTTACCTTTATAAAAAGCAGGAAAATGTTACAAGCTACACTCTAACTAAACTTTTCAACTTCATATGGTTGAAAATCTACAGTATTAAACACAGACTCAGGTTCTTTAAAGCATGAAGAAACTGAAAAGGATGCGAAGGATATAACGTAAAAAGGGATGTAGTAGCTATGAAGGGAGGGCGGTGATGAGCCTAGTGGAAGGGGATTCAGGGGTACAATCTAGAAAAAACATCTGAATTGCATCTGCTGAAAGGTTTTGCCACTTCAACACCAGCAAATCCACACTGTCCACCCAACCCACCCACCGAGGTGTAAACGTCAGGTTTTCTCCCAGCCATTCCTCAACCCCCTTTGACCAGATTGGTCCATCCTCTCCTGAGGAGCTAACAGCTCCAGCCCCCCGCCTACCCTGCTTTTCCAAGCGAAGGAGAACACTAGATGCATACGTACGTACAGACGGGCACAGATGGGTGGAGAGAGGCAAGCAGTGAAATGACAGGGATGGATGTTACTATGGTTATTTCCAGTTACAGGTCGTGTACAACACAAAAGCTGTCAGTTTGTCACAGTTAGCTCCATTACAGGGACTTCACAATTTACAAGAAAAGATCCCTGTTGATGTGACTTCAGTTCAAATGATCACATACAATACAGTGAGGCCTTGTTCTGTGTAAATGAATGTCTTCTGACAGAAATAAAATAGAAGGCAAACTCTTCTTGTTAAGAACACAAATGGAAAAAATGCAGCAAAAGTAACCATTTCTATCTAAATACAGATTCACAGAGCTTCCTAAAATATGTGCTTTTCTATATAAGGACTGTAACTTTTCTGACTATTTGAGAAAAGATGAATGATTGCATCAACTAAAAATTATTAAAAGACTTAAAGTGCTTTAAGACAGATTGTAATTAAAACTAGACTAAAATATTCTGTACTTTGAGGTAAAAATGGGATAGATAACAATAGTTAGATGGGCCACGTGTTTCTTCAGTGTGTATTTAATACTTACGAGGACAGGACGATGGCAACAGCATCATTGAGAACACTCTCCCCAAATAATAAAGCGTACAGGTCAACGTCCACCTTCAGCTCATTGAAAATAGCCAGCACTGTCACTGATATACACAGAATGAGAAAAAAAATACTTCTTTAAAATGCATTTATGCACATATACAACCATGGAAACCATGTTTGTTTACATTTTTAATTAAGGAAACCAAATGTCTGTCTTCTTTTAATACTGCATATGAGTTCGTCAAGCTCTCATTGCACAACCTACCTGGGTCTGTTGCTGAGACGATGGCCCCAAAGAAGAGGCAGTCAGTAAAGTAAAAATCCCCCCCAAGCTGCCCCACAACTTTCATGAACGATACAAAGCCATACATGATGAGCCTAAAAAAGAAAGAACCGGTGGCATTAATCTGAAATACCTAGACTAAAATGATTTTTAAAAAATACATTTTTAACCTAATAGCAAACATGGTTATTTGACTCACCCAATAACAAAGCAGGATATAACTGTTCCCATAAAAGCATACGCCAGGATGGAGCCAATGTTTCTGAAAAAATGTCTCTAAAAAAGATGGAAGCAACAGTTTATTAATACAGCAGATATACAAAATACTGAATCATGCTCATGAAATAAAATGATGTGTGATGTGCTGCACGGCTTTAAGAGAGGAACTCCTTTTTCATATTCACAAGCAGTTAAAGGCTTAAACCAAATTTCCATTAAATCTTATGGGAAAGTGAGTCCAAATCATTTGAAGACTCTTACCCGTTTCAGACTGTAACCTGCATGGAAGATTATAGGAGGCAGCAAAATGTTGAAAAACACTTCCGGGTCAAAGGTCACCTGTAAAAGCAGTGTGATGAGTTAGTCATTTATACATTTACGTCTATTTCTCACCTAAATAACACCTTTTCTACATCCTATAAAGGGGCAAGTTTCATATTTATGTCTGCCGTGTGTCATAACTTGCAGAGATAGTAGACTCCAACGTTTACCTGTAAAAAAAACGAGTGTGTTTAATCACTCGTGTGTAAATAAATGATATTCCTCTCCTATATTCATGCAACAGTTTCTCATTCCTTAACTGTGTAAAAAAACTAAAAACAAGCACATGCACCCTCCACCACACAGCCATCCGATAGATCATCATCTTGCCTTTCGCAGCATTTCATCGTCCTGCACTTGGTGGTCTTTACCCCGGCTGACTTCCCCTTTCAAGGTGTACTCGTAGAATCGTCCACTGACATTGACTAGCACAGTAGCGGGGCTGGCATTGACAGCACAGCTGAGGATCACGTCGCTCACACTCGGAGGCACATGGATGCCAAAGCGTAGGATGACACCCACTAACAGGCCTTTAGGGGAGAAAGAGAAAAGTGGCCTAAGCATTTCTAAACAGTACAATAATGTTAAAAAAAACTGCAGAGCTTGTAGATAAAGACACTTTTTAAAACAAAACATATCAATTTATCATAGATTATAAAACATACCAGCTTGGCAGGTACCAACAACTATACCCCCAGAATCATTCAGGTGGGAAACAGTACCCCACCTTTGACTTGTGGCTTTCAGGTCATTGGTTATGAAAGCTATGGAGGGTGATAAATGCTACAGACTTTCAGATGGAACCACTGAAATGTTCACATCCAAGGCATAGCCAATGATGAACATGAAACATTTAATATAGACAATATTCATAAATATCCCATTTACTGATTTCTACTCAGCATTCAACCCCACAACAAAACCATCACACTCCACCCAGTTACACCTGGAAAACAGTTCATCCTTAAGATTTTGGACTTTCTTATAAACAGATCATAATGTGTGCTAGTCAACAACACTGCTTCACCCCTCAACTGGCTCATCCCAGAGCAATGTGCTACCACCTCTGCTCTTCATCTTATACAGTATATAAATGTAGCAGATCACCAGCCTATCATATGGGAAGTACATTGGGGATACAGTTCTGCTGTTTTCTATCCACACCGATCAGGAAACCAAAACTTGATCACTTATCTGTTAGCAACAAAATAAAGGTTAGCAGTTATAACAAAACACCCCGCTGCACTGCCTACAGGCCAGAGGAGGAGATCTATTTACATTCCCAGAAAAACATCCTAGTGCCTAACATAACAGGGGTGGGGAACCTTGGACCTTGTCCTGAAGGTCTTCCATGTCTCTCTGCTCCAACATACTAGATTCAAATTAATGCATCTGTGTGCAGATTTTAATAAGCTGCTTCATTAATTTAATTTTAATCAGGTGATACATGGAAAATCTGCAGGATACCAGCCTTCAAGGACCAGGGTAACTCACCTCTGCTCTAAAGCCAATTCCTGTAGACACTATTAGTGTTATTTTGGCATCAGCACAGGTAAAACATCAAAAATAAACAACAAACCAAAATATAAAAGTAACCCAACACCTAGTTTTGTCTGAAAACTATATATTGTGAAGTCCTATGTAACCTTACTAGTAGTACATATACTCATATACTTATATATATATATATATATTCTCCAAAATAAAATTAATACAAAAAAAATAAGACCTGTAAGGAAAACAAAACATGAGCCCTTATCCTCCAAGGCATTATTTTATCGTTATATTATTATTTGAATTAACATGGATGAAACAAACTGCATTAAAGCAACATAATTTATGTGCCATTTTACTTCATGTTAAATTATAACATTGCTTTGTTTACTTTTCAAATTTGCGATAAAATCCATAATAAAACCCCATTAGTAAATCATTGATGAGCATTATCCATACACTAACATTTTCCTACATGCTAGCACCTGACACATGTGACTACACTGTTTAATTGGATTACAGGTGAAGTTTGAGGAGCTAACGTAGCGTCACAAACAGCTAGCATGAACGTTTAGTGACTGACGTGACCGTTGGCTGCTTTCTTACCATAGATCATGGCAAGTCCTGTTTCGTGCAGGAATCTAAAACGCCGGTGTTTGAAAAGCCATATTGTTAGAATGGTGAGTGTTAGTAACATGATGAATATAAGCAGATTGGCACTGTCCTGTCGATGGCTTTCCTCAGCCATCCTTTCAGTAACGACGTTATCCAACACATTGCTGTCGCCTTGGCTCCCGACGAGCAGGACCGACAGAAGAAAGGATAGCAGGAGGGACGCCTTTGGTAGTTTAACACCAATAACGTGTCTCGTCTTGAATTTCATGTTGGTCTTGAGTGAGAAAGTCACATCTGTCTTCTGAATGTATTGTCTGTTACGTTGAGAAAGCGCCTACTCTTTCGTAGACGATGGCTGAGCTTCTTCCGCAGCTGCTATCAAAACACTGTAACTTCCGGTTCGAACGTCCCCACGTGATTGGTATGCGCGCGACTGACAGCCACCCTTCAAGATAGCGTTTGAAATTACGCAAGAGTAAATAATCAGGGTCATTTGTACAGTTTTTGTTGTCATTATGGTTTTAAAAAAATTTAAACACTGCTGTCTGATAATAAATGGCTTCACACATAAGCACTCACCATGAATGAAAGAAGAGTTTTTGTGTTCTTATTAAAATATTAAATCTACAGGAGAAACTAATGAGTATTTCAAAGAAGGAACCTTTACATTATTTTAGTCTCAAACATAGCACAGGTTCTTTACTCACTCCTGCAGACTCACATTTACAGAAAAAACTGGTATGTGTTGCAGTGATGCTTAATAAGCAGTGATGCTTAATAAGACTGTGGGTTTTGAAGTCTTCCTTTTAAAATGTCAGCACCTACACTGTGTGGATTCAAGTAATGATTACAATCAATGTTCTTTTGGTCATTTATCATGATTATCTGACTTAGAAACACTTTTTCTTTCTCATTTTTCCCAGTGAGAATTATCAATGTGACCACATTCACTTGCACACACAAACAAACTAATAAAAATCTTGATGTGCTTTCTTGAAATGATCTATGATGCATAGATATTAAAGGCTTGAAGACCTTGTGCATTTGTTATAGGGATCTCTTTTCATAGTTTGTTTGACTTGAAACTGTGTGAACAATCTTTATAAAAAGACAGATGATAGATAGTTGGCTGGATCAAATATTGTTCTTTTTAATGATTTAAGAACAGTTTATTATTAAAATGATGCAATATATGATAAATTAATAACATTAGGGACAAAAGGGTCACTGTCATTGTCTTTGCATTCGTTGCAAACATTCATGATAAATAATACATCAAGTGAATTGAGACTTAATTTAATAACAGAGTTCCTGCACGTTTTTATAAGTCAAATTTAAGACCTTTTCAGACCTTTTTCAGACCTATCGGAACATAATTTAATGCCCATTTCATCAGCACACTGGCAGAAACAAATTACTATAATCTAAGGATAGACAGTTGTTACATTACCAGTGACTGATTTTTACATTGACCTGGATTGTGGAAAAAGTTTGAGGATTGGCTTCATTTTTTACTTCACTTTTTAATAACAATAAGGAGAAATGTGATATAAAACACCGTCAAAAGATACATTTAACAACAATAACCAGACATACACAAAATAAATACGCGTGTAAAGGTCGAGAGCGTAAAAATCACCTGAAAATCTGACAGTTTTACAAAACTGGGAGGAGAAACACCTGTTCTTCATCGAGGAACGACCACAGCAGCTGTGTTAATCGGAAAACACTGCACACCATGGGCTGAATCTACCATCATCATATTATATAAAAATAGATCCATTATTCCTCATAAGGTTTGTAACGTTAACATGTTATCTGAAATCTGACCTCTCAGAACATGTGTAGCAACAAAATAAGTAACATTTTATCTGTCGTGTTTTTTTTTTTTCACATAGCACTTCAGTCTTTTATGGAAAACTAGGAATGCAGAATTTATGGTTTCTTGGATATTTTTCAGAGAATATGAATCATAACACAAAAACTCTTCTTTCACTCAGTGCTTGGCTGAATGAATTTAATATCAAACAAGTGTTTAAACTTTCTGAATCATAATAACAACAGAAACTGTACAAATGATCCTGGTAAAAAGTTTATACCTTTGAGACTTTAGCCTGATTACATGCACACAAGTTGACACACATTGGTTTAAATGGTTAAAAAGGAAACCATCCACACCTGTGATCTGTCTGCTTGTAATCGGTGTGTGCATGAACAAAGATTAGGTGAGTTTCTGGGCTACTGACAGAACCTTGCATTGACTTCTCTGGATTCTGAGTCATGGGGTCTGAAATAATTGTCAAAAGATCTGAAGAAGAAGAGCTGGCAGAAGCAAGCAACCTGCTTCTTGCCTCTTGCATACTAAATGCTGGAATAGGATCCAGCTTTCCTGTGACCATAAAGTAAAGATTAATATATGACACCTGGTGTTTTTATATATATATATATATATATATAGAGAGAGAGTTTATGTTTATCTACATCTATCTATCGGCCCTTACAAAAAGAACTGTCCTTTAATTCTTACTGACTTACTTCTCACTGAGCGGATTATGTCAAAATACAGGAAAATGATATAGTGTTATTCACCCTACATCTCAATAAACACACAATAGAAGCAGATCACAGGCAGGTAGTGCAATAAGAATGGTGTTTGCTGGGAGCATTGTAATTATATATGAAGCCTGTTATCAGTGTAATATTGTAATAGCTACATGTATATTAGAGTTAGACATTTATTGATCCTACAGAGGAGAAATTCCATTGTTGCAGCTCCTAATTTAGATTAAAGCGCAGAAAGCAAGCAATAATATGTGAACATATATCACACAAATATGCTGTAAATATTAGCAAAAATGAACATAATAAACCCCATAGTCCACAGCAGCATGAAGTTCAGCATCATGTTCAGATAATAACTGAGCATGTGAGATGAAGTGGGCTCGTGAAGGCAGTGACATTATTAAGTTTGTAGTCAATCATTGTGATTGTACTGAAAATATTAACACTAAGTAGGTTTTATTGCTTGTTATGCTTGTTACAAGCAGGTTAAAATAACCTTGTATCTAAAAGCTTATATGGTCTCTGAAGCAGAGATGAAACAGGCTCTGTCTCACACAACAAAACAGTTAGGCAGTTTGCACCTTTAGCCTCCTTGATTCTTAATATTTTGTCTTCTTTCTTTCAACATTGTCATTATTATACACATATAATTTACCACAGCGCATTGAAGGTGTACCTGTTCTATTCTCCACTCTTTAATTTTAAAGTGGTTTCCTGTCACAGGAAACCCACAAAATTCAGCTTAAGCAGCCTACACACAATACCATTTGTCATGTGATGTTGTTTTTCTCACAATGTGTAATTCAACTTCAGTCTTTACAGTGTAATCGTGTTTTATCTATAAAAGTAGTGCAGCAACAAGTTGTTTGCTAAGTTAGTTTATTTTTTTTATCAAAAACTGCTAATATTGAATGTCTGATTCTTTAAATAAAGATAGTATTAAAAGTAATACCACAGACAAGACATATCAAGAAAAAACTGCTTTTATATTTTTGTTCAGGGTGGTTAGAAAGTAATCATGATCTGGGCTGAAAATATAAACACAACAGCTTTCTTTACATGTCATACATGTGTGGAAGGACATGTTATCTCAGCAAAAGAAAAGAGCTTCTTCATCCCTTATACAGATTTAGACATATTAGTGAATATTATGTGAAAGAAACAGGGAGTATTTCTGCTTACAGGTGGAGGATATCAATAAAAAAGCTGCTTTTATACATTTATTAAGTTAGAAAGTAATCATGGCCCGGGCTGGGAATCTTTTTACAATATTTTATGCAGCTGTAGACTCGATTTGATTGATTGCCATGGATACTTCTTAACATAACATATTTGGATGAGTATTACTCCTCATGTTAACAAGCCTGATTTGTCACCTTTACAATGAGACAAAACTTCTTTGTGGTTCCTGATAAAAACGGAATCAATGAAGACAATTGCTGCAAAGAATGTTGCATGATTGCTTTCAGATAAATACAAGAGAGACTAAACTAACACTTGTTTCTGTTTACTGGTCTACTAAATATGAAATGTCACTTATAGTTTAGCCTGTACCTCTTCTTGCATATGTTTTGGCACCCCTGACATCTGGATGCCCTGAGGCTGGTGATTAGCACTGGTCCAAACATGAGTCTAAACAGACCGTCCGGTTCACTTATCTTGGTGTTTGTTGGTTATTTCCACAGCCAAACTGATCAGATTTCACACCTAATTGATGTCTTTAGATGAGATTTAAATTTCATTGAATATCTAGTTAGCTTGGCGCTAATTCTCAGTAGGTCATGAGCTAAAGCCAAACATTTAGGAAGACACATGTAGAATCTATTTGTGTTATTTATATAACCTTTTTGAAATACCATTGAAAAATGTATTTACAAATCACCGTATTTGATAATCAAATAAAACTTCAATTTGCAAATCCTCTTCAATATATCAGTTTAAAATGTTTAGTTACAAAACACTTTGAAAATTCATCATTTTAAACTGTGAGTTAAATGCTAAATATGAAATTATGTTTATCAATCTATATTTTTTAAATTTTTTTCTCAGTATTTGAACTGACCTTCAGTTTAAAAGCGTGTTATTTTGACCTATATAATCGGAAACAAAAACCACAATGGTGAAGTTGATGATTTATGCGTCACAGCGACAGTGAAGCTCAGATGTAGAAGTAGATCTACGCCAACACGGACAGCATCCTGTTTCTGTCTGCCACGATGCCGACTCGACTGCTTTTACTTCTCTGTACGACTGGATATCTGGTGGCAAAAACACCTCCTGGTAAGAAAGTTTTTCTTAATATTCAAAAAGTATAGTATAAAAAGTATAAAGAACAAAAATAATACCTTCTTTGGTCAGCTACGGAAATCATTTTAACATTTTATCAGTCATATAATTTGCCAAAACACAGAGAGCTGGTTAAATGAAACTGTTTTAAGTTAAGTTGACGTGATTATGAGAGTCTGTCAAAAAGCTGTTAAATCCATTGTTATGTTGTTTGTTCAAACTTTACCCTACATTGAACATTTCCTAAAAATGAAAGCAACTTTTGATAGGGTGAGGCACAAAAAAACATCAAATAGATTATGAATTCTGGCTTCACTCTCATAGAACTGAATTAACTTTAATTTCTGACTATACCATATTTCCTTTGTCATGATTATTTTTTTCTGAATTCCCCTTGATGTCATTTTGCCTTTACTTTCATGTTCGTGTGTGTGTGTGAGTGTGTGTGTGTGTGTGTGTCACATGTCACATAAATGTCAAATGTTTCAGCTCAAGTTACTTTGAGGCAAACAGGTTGTTAATGTTTGTAATGGTTGAATAACACAACTTAAAATAAGAAATGAATACAACAGAAAGCCTCAACACAATTTCTAAACAGTAAATTTCTATTTTGAATGACTAAAAATGTTGCCATGCATGTCTGAGGGAATTTATCTAAAGAAATGTGTCATGTTGACCTACATTAACTGTGTAAATCTAAATCAAAATATTAATTTTGAAACATTTAACACAGTTATTCAAATGTACTCATGCAGTTAATTTGAGGCAACTTGAGAATTTATTTCCAACTAAACATCTCGGAGATATTTTCAACTTAACAAGGGTTTCTCGACTCAAACCCAGATGCAGTACAGAGCCGTGGGGTTAGAGTGAGATGTTCACTCCATCTAAGCTGAAGTTGACTTTTGGAACAGGAAATTACCATGCAGTATCCTTCTATCTGAGCAGAATCGAACACATTTCCTGTGAAGTCGCCCATCTGATTTTCAGAGCTAGTTTGTGCAAACAGTTTTTAGGGACTTAACCCTTTACGTGCAGACTTTTAAATTCATTGAGGTATAATTAATGCAGTAATGAATCTTAGATACTTGTTGTATTTATTCATCTTAGATTAAATTACTATATTTCCACATTTGCACACTTCTGGCAACCTCGTTTTCATCTAAAGGTAAACCTGCGATTAAAGCAGGAGGATTTATAACCAGGAGGTTTATGTCCTCCACTTTTTTTAAGATGGAAAAATGGTGAAGATGAGTAAATAAAAAGTTTGTTCCTGCATTAATTTACAATGTTTTGTTTTTATATTTTACACTCTGCTTTGGAAGTGTTTGTTCCTGATAATGGGATAAAATGTTGTTCATGTGAATTTATAAATAAATACTAAATTCTTTTTCTGCTTATGTATTTGTAACCACACACATTTTTAATTAGATGTTTACAATGACTCTGTTTACTTCTATGTTTTCTTAGATACTACATGTTTGGTGGTGAATCAGGAAAATGTTAACTGTTCCTGGAGGGGCCAGGACATCCCAGAGACCAATTATACTTTTGAGAGCTGGTTAGTAACTGATCACAATAACATGGGCAAATCTTTAGCCATAAACTTATTTCTGTCATGTCATTTGAACTGATGAAAACTTCCATCTTCTTTTGAATAAAAAATAAAATATTTACTCTCATGTTTAAAAAGCATCTGTTTCTGTTCTTGGCACGCATTAAAGGAAATTACTAAAGTAAAGTTGAACGAACATGAAGGTTAATAAAGTAAGGGCATACTACAGAACTTTAAATTTAATTTAGTTTATTTATTTATTTTTTTAACTCTTTACCTGAGGGTATAGAGATTGGGAGTGTCTTGTCTTTCTGCCTTGTCCAGTGCGTACAGAGATTCCTCCAAATTCTCCAGATTCATCATTATTTCAGTCATCGCCAGATTAATGATGCACCCCACATAGTAAACAAATGAATAACCAGATTAGATATGAAATGCTCCTCCATTTGTTTCTATTTGTCATTTACTTTCATAGCCTTTTGTTATCCCATTTGATCAATTTTAAATTTGTTGTTTTCTTCAGATTCAAAATGAGCAAATATTTACAAGGAAATGGTCAAATGTCATTTCAACAGCTGTTATGTTGTTTTTGTTCTATTTAAGATAAAATATTTCTTTATATGATGTTTTTAAATGAATAAATTCCGTTTTTATTTAACATTTTGCACAAAATTCCAACTTTTTAAAAAACTACTTTTAATATTTCCAGTAGAGTTTAAGCCATTTTGAAGTGACGGACCTCCGTTTATAATTAATATGTGCTGTAATTTAGCTTGTTGGTTGAATAACAGCATAATAATTTCTTTACAGGTTCTACGGTGAAACACTGCTTAAATGTTCTAACTATTTGTCAGAGAACAACACAAACATTGGATGTATTCGTCCTTACAACATAGGTGATCGATTCCGGACTTTTTATACTATACTCAGAAAAGGCAACAAGGATTTTAATCAGACCCATGAGCTTAAAAGCAAAGGTATGTATATGTGGAATACAGCATGAGACTGTACTACTCATAATACTAAACCAGTGATTACAGAAATATTTGAACTGATGGGAAATGTATTTTACTCTCATCTGATGTCACTAGTCAAGTTAAATCCACCAACCAACCTGTCTGTCAAAATGGGATCTGACCTCAACCTGTGGTTCTACTGGAACCAGACTAAGCCCAAATGTGAAGAGAATGAAGTCCGCTACAGGAAAAACAGCAAAGACTGGGAGGTGTGCAAATACTGTAACTCAGTTAAAGAAACGTGTATCTGTCTCTTGTCTCTCTAG
>JBAMIG010000016.1:12717220-12743041 GCA_037177335.1 Kiunga ballochi | reverse complement strand
ATTTTGAATTCTTGCCATCTTGTTCTAACAACTCTGCTTCACTTAGCAGCACTCGCTTTTCAATGGAAAGAACAACTACTGCATCAACTTGCCATCCAACACGTCCAGATATGAGTTCCAAGTGCGAAGGAGAATAGGAGACTCTTGTGGAAAGTCCGAGTTCTGGAGTGACTGGACTGAGCCTATGGTCTGGGGATTCAACAATGGTACAGGTACTGCTGAATTTCTGCTAAAGCATCTGCACATGCACGTAAAGTTAGTGGGAAAGATTAGCTTATAATGACCTTTTCTTTTCTTTTTTTCCTTTTCCAGATCCAACTCCAATAGAAAGAGCAGTACCTTTTTTCATGCCAGTAGTGTATGTGGTGGGTGCCATCACTCTCATCCTCATGGTCATAGTATTACTGCACCATGAGAGGTGGGTGCCATTGTGGTTTTGTCTTGTGCTTTTTATTCTCCTCATTTCTCCTTTTTCCATCATTTCTCACTCATCATTCCTGTTAATGTCATTCACCATGTCTCATGTCTGCTTTTGTGTTCTTTCCCAAACCATTTAGTTTCCATTATTTACATTTTATATGAGTTTTTAATAACTTAACTACTTTACAGCTATTTTCCTTTATGTTAATTTAACATGTCTCGTTCTTCCATCCAGATTCGTCCTCATACCCGTGGTCCCAAAGCCACCCTTTATCTCTGAAGACATTGAGGTAAACAGCATCCAGAACCTTTTAGCAGAAATCCTGATATTTATTTGTCAATTTAAAGAGAATCAGTCAAAGTTACAGAAGCACTTCATTTGTATGCAAAAACTGCAAGGTTAGGCTGCACTGCCCTTGTGACTTTGATATGGATATTAATATTGGCAAGCTAATAGACCCACAGTGATGAATTTCATGTGCCGTTGCAAAACAAGTGCAGTGTTTTTCTCTTTATTAGCTTGTTAGCATCTCTAATCTGCCCTTTAAGTGAAAGCATCAATGAGGTTGATAGGATAGACTATTTCAAAGTTTACCTGAACAAAGTGTTTCCATCTGTTTCTATATTTTGGTCAAAATAGCTATTGTGAACCTAATGATGTCTCAGGAATATACTGATCACTGAGACATTAGCTAAAAATATTTGAATAAAACATCTTTGCAAATTTAGGTGTTATTGATACCTTTTTAGATTTTGTTATGAAGAGGAACAGCAGGCTGACATGATGCATGAACATGCTAATCTTACTGTTTAAATACGGTTTAAATACAAACACCACCTTTTCTTTCTTTTTAAAGGATTTGTTTCAGTTCTCCAAAGGCCTTACAGATGGCTTCAAAGCTAACTATGATGAGCGAGCCTGCCCTGTGCGGGAGTACACCTACATGCCGCAGTCCGACAGCGAGAGCTCCGACAGCTCCAACCTTTCTGTCATCACTGACCAAACCAACTGCTCCATCACCATCGCTGTGTATGACACAGAGGACCCATCTGCTCCCTCCGTCTCCTCCACAGTCTCATCTGAGGAGATGCAGCAGGATTCAGATTGAAAGGAAATCAGACATACCTAAATCCTCTTCTGATTGACTGTGATGATAGGACTGATGTGAGGTCGGATATCTGAAACATTTAGATCATCCTTACAATTAGGAATAATAAGAAATGCAGATTAGATAAGTTTAAAAAAAGAAACAAAAAATTATAAAAGACACTTATCTTTTTAAAATTATTTTAACACAAATCACAGATATGTGACTCTGTGGTCAATCAAAGGAAATGTGTTCAAATTACAGAAAAATATTTCAGGAACTTGTTATTGCTTTGAGGAACCTTTGCTGTTTTATTTTTCATCATTATGCTGATTTCACCTCATTTCGAATAGCAAAGATTTTGTGTGTTTATATTAAAACTTCTGAAAACAATTATAACAAAAACTTACTGCAAAAACAATATATTGTGTTTTTTATTTTAGTTTTTATCATTTATAATGTTTGCTTGGTTAAAGTTTTGATCTTTTTATTCAGTGAAGTCATTTACTCATAAGATGTGAGTTTGAGTTGTGAAAACAAATTGTGTTGAGATTCATTTTAAGTGATAAGCAACGCATGAAGTTCAAAACACAACTTTGTTATTATGAAAGGACACGATACATCCTCGACCAAATGGGCTTCTTAGGCCATTCTTGTACAGAAATACCCCTAAATGTCTCATTTTTCTGATACATTCCCAAACAGGAGTAACTGGCTTCACAACAATGTGGAGAAAGTCTCTGCATGAGTGGGGTTTTTTGGCACTTATGGACTGATGACCTGTTTAATATATACACCACATCTTGACTGATAACCGCTGGGTGAGATTGGGTAATTTGACATTGGACTAAATGGGTATAGAAATAAGATAGACCTAATTTATCATAATCAATTTAATATGAAAATGTGAAACTGTAAAAGAAAAAAAGGGAATTGCTAACAAAGGGTAGGCTATAAAACTCGTGTATAAAATCTAAATTCATCTAGTTTATTTGTATTGTAGATTAACTTCTGCTTAGTCTTTGAATCTTTTATCCCTAAACTGTATAAACCAGGCTGTATTTACTTCAGTTTGTTCTAATAAATGTTCCTATCATCAACAACAATAATATATGACTCTCCATTAACCTTACACTGCACCCAAGATGCTTTCTATAATGTTTGTTTCATCTTATTCATATGTTGTATGTCCACCGTGTACTGTATGTGCACCATTTCGACCACTTGTGTTTTTTCCTCTTTCTGTCTTGTTTGTTGCTTGTTTTGTTCTTTGTATTTCTCTTTCTATGTGTTTGTTTTGTTTTATATTGCCCTGCCATAGTTTGTGTCTGAGTTGATCTTTTAGCATTCTAGTTTTTTTCGTCTTCTTTTCTTGTTTGTTTTTGCACTGGTTTTATTTGCTCTTTTCTTTTTATTGGTTTACTAAATATTAAAGGTAATGTCAGATGCAGCTCAGCTTGTTCTTAGATCTTGGATCCAAACATGAGTGTTAACTGGACCGTCCCGTTCACTTATCTTGCTGTCCGTTAGGGGGAGTGCAGAGTGTCCCGCGCAACGCGGAACTGAATCAAAGCATTTTCCAGATTCACGCAGGGTAGGGCGCAGGGCGACTGGCCCCCGCAAGGAACAGAGCTACTTCTACAGCTGAACCGATCAGCTTTCGCACTCAATTGATGTCTTCAGATGAGATTTAAGATTTCACTGAGTAACTAGTTGGCTTGGTGCTAATTCTCAGTAGGTCACCCAAGAGCTAAAGCCCGACAAAATGTCAGATCCTGTGGTAGCTGACACTCGCCGGTTGAATTCCAAACCTCAGGACCTAACGGATGCTTACGGTCCCCCGAGCAATTTTCTGGAAATAGACGTTTATGATCCACAGATTGTTGGAGTTGGTCGGAACCGGTACACAACTTACGAGGTTCGCATGAAGGTAGATATCAAATCGTCAACAATAACACATCGTTAGCTGTATTCGCTAAGCTAACAGGTAATTACGGTGTTGTTGCTAGCTGGTTAGCATATTTAGCCGCTACGCTCAGTAGATGACGGGGAACGGGCTGTGACGTTGACTAAAGGCGGATAGAGTGTCTCAATATGGCGCGTGAATAAAACTCGAGAGACGGGGATTGCATGCGGCCTGCTTCGTGGTTTTGTTATACGTAGATTTACCTTGTTACTTACCCAAGCTTTTAGAAGTTTCGTGACTGTATAAGAACGTAAAATCCAAACCATTTCACCGAAGATAACAATAACGTGGTTTTTAAACAAACGCTTTTGTAAAGCTTGCAAATTCTTTGAAACGCATTTGATAAGAAAACGAGGGCGTTCTTCCAAGACTGCTATTAGCCGCTAGCATTGGTGGACATTTAGAGCTAAATACATACACGTTTACGCTGCATAGTGCTACTTCAATTGATCCTTATATGACCATAAACCACTCATTATTGAACTTTTCCCCACTGTGGTAACGTTATTAAGACTGATTTATGAAGTTATTAAAATAAATTGTATTTAAATACAAAATAATTGTATTATGGGGATGAATTAAGCATATACCGATTCAAATGGCATTGTTGTATTATTTTGACAGACAATGCTATCTAAGTTTTTTTTTAAAAAGAGTAGTAAGTTTAACTTCTTTTCACACTTGTAGATCCTAAAAGTGTGGTCTTGAAGAAATCAACAACACAGCACTTTTTTTGAGCTAGTATTTTGAGGAAGCTGATGCTGACACTAAACAGACGCAGTAATTGCATAATATCAGCTTGCCAGGCGTTAGTTTCTAACATTTTGTGATGTGTTTGGTTTCCCCCATCCCAGTAGGAACAAGGATCTGTTCTGTTCCCACTACTGGGGCACAAAGACTAAGCTAGCAGACTTAACTGGGTCTCATCACTGTTTTATGTTTTTCTCCTTTCTGCAGACAAATCTCCCCATTTTCAAATTGAAGGACTCCTGTGTGAGGAGAAGATACAGTGACTTTGAATGGTTAAAGAATGAGCTGGAAAGAGACAGTAAGGTGAGTGAGTACCTTACTTATTTCAGGCTGATAATTCAAGAAGTAAAGACATATTTTAATGATTTATGAATATACTACAAGTTGTTTTTCTGTGGTTATAAAGGAAAAGGGATTGACATTTTCATTCATTAAGATTTGACTTTGTCATGAGAGGCCACATTTATTGATTGACCTATTTGTTTTATTTTTAAAGAATTTATAGCATATCTATGTTATTTTATTTATTTACCCTGACTTTTCCTATGTTCAGATTGTAGTACCACCTCTGCCGGGCAAAGCCCTGAAAAGACAGCTGCCATTTCGTGGAGATGAAGGCCTTTTTGAGGAGTCTTTCATTGAAGAGCGGCGATCAGGCCTGGAGCAGTTCATCAACAGGTCAGTCACCTGAGAGGACAAAAAAAAAAGTGTAATTTAAGCTTAAATTGTGTTAATGTGTAAACCATTAACCTGGAATTATGTCTGCGGGCCAACAATTGGCCTACAACACTAATTAGCATTATTCTGTCACTAAACCCTGCAGGTTAGATCTGGTGAAGCATGTTTGAAAGCTGTTTTATTCGCTGCAGTTTTGTTAAAGCCAAAAAATGTTATCTTGATCTAAACAAAAGTCCACACATTCAGTAGAGTAAAGCTGTCCAGCCCCAATGGGAGCTTAATCTAATCTGAAAAATAACCCCACATCTCACAAACTCAGTTTACATTTAACCCTCCTTCAATGAGAAGCGTTAAAATGTGTGTTTGTGTGTGTGCCTGTGTGTATGCGTCTGCAGAATTGCAGGTCACCCATTGGCCCAGAATGAGCGCTGTCTTCACATGTTTCTGCAGGAGGAAACCATTGACCGTAACTACATTCCTGGAAAAGTACGGCATTAGGGGTACTGGGGGGAGGTGGGGGGGTTTAAACTGTAGGGTTGTACCAAGGACTGCTTCTTGCCTTTGTCTTTTCTCAGTCTTTCTCTCTCGCTCTCTCTCTTTTTGCTTTATTGGCCTCTTTCTTTCACTCTGTATATCATTACAAAGTCATATATACTTTATGTCAGAGTTAGTTCTTCTATACATACAGACATGCTGACAATGTTGCAGACATTTCAGACTCCTTCCCCCCCTTGAGCTTTGTTTTATAACTACAATAAGGAAAGCACCCCCCCTGTAGTTGTCATGTATTGTGAATATTAGGCTCTTAATCACAATTTTCAGGAATGAGAAAAACAGGCTTGAGTCAGACTGTCCCCTTATGAGTGTCATATATTCATGGTTGTAATATATTGTGAATAAAGTAGAACTATGTCTAAATGTGTGTGCTGGCATGAGAATTGTTAATGAAACTTCTGATATTTTGTTCTCTTTGTTTTTTGTGTTTTTTTTAGGTATGAATGAAGTAAGTTTGCTTTATATCTTTTTTCCTGCCTCTAAGAGCTTTCTGGAAGTTAAAGGTGGTGCTTGCATGGGTGCTTAAATACCAAAGGCGATAGTTCACAAATACTTAAATAAAACAATGTGAATATATTTAAATTCTTCAGAGGTCTGGTGAAAATGTCTCTATTGGTCACTGATAGGCAAAAATGTGTCAGACCAGGAAATGTATATGAAGTTATGTGAACTATTGTTGAATAAGGATAGAGTATTGCACATCACCTGTATCATTTTTTTTATTTTAAACATTAATCTTCAGACTAATCCCGATCATTAAAAGCTGCACTAATCATTGGCTGCATGGCATACTTGCACTCCCTTTTTACCAAGTTGAGTAAGCTCTTATTCACGTCCTTTGACCATCTTTATGTTGCCCAGCCTGTTGATTCAGACCTTTTTTCCAGACACGCATACTTTTGTAGAAAAAAATCTTTGTCTGAATAAAGACTACTGATTTTTACCATGACATAAGTCCTGCTTAAGCTACATATTTATGTTGCATCTGAGTCCCCTGGCTAAATCTTGCACTACTTTCTGCAGTTCATTAGACACAGTTTCTGTCTAATGAATCAAATAAGTGTATTTCAGTGTTCATACATACAACAGCAACTAAAATGTTTCTCCCACTTCTTTAAATGTGATGATTAATGGTGATGTGTGCAGCACAGACACCCCACAGCTCAGGAATGGCATTAAATCTGCACACTAATATGTAATGTAAAACTTGTGCTAAATCTGACATGAAAAGCTTTCTGACCCGCTGCCTGATTAAGAGTCGATTACATGTCACCCTAGAAGATCCCAGCAGAAATGCCCTCAAGTAAAAGAAAACATTTATCTTGAGCAATGCTTTCACAGCAGCATGTACTGTATGTCCAGGGTTAATCTAGGGCACTTGCATAAGAGCTGTGGCTCTTTCCTCACAGAATACAACCAACGCAGGTGATTTTTAAAGTCTGCATTGATGCAACGGTTCAGGCACTTGTAGAAAGAAAGGCAGGTTAAGCCGTTGACCAGTAAGTGGGGGAGAGACAGGAAGCTGTTGTACCGTATGAACCCATCCTCATTTGCTCATTACGCAATCATTTCTGCTGTAATCAGTTCAGTCAGCGTGCATCATTAGACTGTTTGGAAAGTCCAGTTCAATGTGGCCGAATGCATCTGTTGCCTGAACATGTTGCTGTTTATTTCACATGTATTGTTCTCTCTCTCTCTCTCTCTCTCCCTCTTATTGCAAAGACAATACAGACTGCTGCACCTGCCCCTATGTACATTTATTCTACACATCATTATAAAAAACTGATGGGAATGTCGGAAGCGAAAAGTATCAGCGGTGTCGGAAAAAGAAACTGCTATTGCACCAGGACAAAGCATAAATTAGCTGACGTGTCTTCATCCAGTCATTCCACATACTGTATGTACGTTATTTTGATTCCATCGTCAGTAAAAGCAACACGCTACATATATATTTTAGCCATTTGGTCTTTCTTTTTTTTTTTTTTGTAATGTTTTTTTTTCTTCTTTTCCGTTTCTAATTGTGATCATTTGAAGGTGTGATCGCCTGCTTTTGTTGCCGTTTTCTTTTGCCAGCAAAGATTTGAGTTTTAATGATATATTCCCAAAGTCAAGCAACATGTAGCAGCTTGAAAAAGAAAGTGACTCTTTGTTCCAGTCAGAAGTTTTATATTCTCCACATGCTGTTATACGGGAGTACTTGTTTGGACTCTAGTTGCGCTAACACCATGCCTACATTTTGGCTGTTATCAGCAAGCGGGAATGTTAAGTTAGGCAAATAACCATATCTAAGCACTGTGACAAGAGGTTCATTATATGAACAATATCTCATTGTTTAAAGGTATAATCAGCATCTGGTTTGTTTGGGGAAAAACAGAAATTAGGCTTTTGTTTTGTTTATGTTCAGCTCTTTAGTTCTGACTTCATGGTAAAGTGTATTACTACATGCTGTCATCGTTGCAGTTCCACTTTGGGAGCCGAGGAGCTTCCTTGTTAATTCTGACCACCAATTAAATTTACTGCTGCCTGCTGTGTCTTGTCTCTTTTTCTGTTTGGAAAAGGAAGGATGAAGAAAATCTAAACCCACATTTCAGTTTGTGATGACAGGGTCACGCTGATTGGCTTCATACGACCTGATTTATCAGTGAGATGGAAAACAAGTGGTTTGAGGATTTTAGTTATTTTAGATATGTTTCAGCTATTTAAACAAAAGTTTGCTGGTGAGGGGTTGAACTATGTGCCTCTGGTATCTTTTGATTCAAGTTTTCAAAATTTAAATGACTTGTGTGTAAAAATATCAGTAGCCAAGCATATTCACATTTATTCAGCAAATGTGAGCTTTATTTGCACTGCTCCACAATTATTTAAAAAAAAAGATTAAACTATCTTAAAGGAAATTAGTTTATTTTCCTTCTAAATAAATAGAAGGGGGTGGGGTGTAAAACTTCTGGTTCCTCTTTAAAAAGAAATTGCACCACTTCCCTTTTTCTGACCTTTTTTTTGTTCTCAGGCAGCGTCCTGTGAATGTGCTCAACTTTATGAGCAACATGCTTAAATATAGGAAATTTAAAAGGAAGAATAATAAAAGAAGAATAAATGGCAAAAAGCTGTGAACATTGATAATGAGTTCAAGTTGTTTAACATAAATGTATCATGTCTACTGATCTTTCACTTGTTGGATTTCAGAAAGTGCAGGGATTAACGGGACCTGAAATTCACAGGTGGATTAAACTTGTCCTGGAATAGTGATGTCTCGTGATGTAGACCTTGAACTACAGGGGATCGAAAGTCAGTAATTATACACAACTGATTTCCACTAGAAAATAAAGCAAAATGATAAAACAGTAGGTTTGTGGTGCCTTAAATTTCCACAAAAGCTAACGCTACACTAATAAATCCAAATTCTTGTCTTTAAAAGTTAAATTTCTTAAATGTTTTTTTTTTAAGAATAAAATGAAAGTCTATAAACACGGATACATACGCAAACTGTGACGTCCTTCATGTGAGGACTGTGACCTATAAAACTAGGTAGCTTTGATGTGCTGGCCTCGTCCTGAGTAAAGCAAGTAGACAGACAGAATGGGTACACAGTGCCAGCGCTGAGATTAGGAGATGTTTTGTTAGTCATTTTAACTTTGGAGCCCAGTGTGTAGCCATGACGCTTGTTGTATTTACTGAGACACCGAGTAGGGTTAGTTTGATAAAGTGGAAATGAATTGAAAGAGCAACCCAAAGCAGTGTGACTGAGCATGAACAAAACGAGTGAGACGAGTAGATACTATAGTACCATGGTTCAGAGAGGGGTGGCGAGGAAGGAAATGCTCTTCACAAAAATTATTTAAAGACACCTTTAGTGAAGTCAAAGATGTGAAAATAAAACTATTAATAGAAATAAAAACTTTCACATGAATAAGAGAAGGGATAAGTTGGGCTTGGTGGAAATCAGGACTGTCATTCATTTTCCATTTTTACCTTAAATGCAAACACTTTTAGACTGATATGGATGTACAACCTGTGAATGACAGGAAGTAAAACAAGCTGGTTATTTTGTGTGGCTGGATTTTAATGAGCAAAGCAAGAATCCTGTGCAACACAGGGGCACCGAGTCCTTTTTTAGACAAATTCCTAAACATCTCTGCTGCAAAAGACCAACCAGGGTGCAGATTCATTCACTAAATGTCACCAGTAAAAAAGGGCAAAGCTTGCAAGAAGACACCATGTCAGGCACAGAGGGAGGGAAGGTGCATTGGAAAGTGGTTTAACCTAACCATGTGACTGTCTACAACGTTTCTATTTTTAAGCGGAACGAGAAGTAATCAATGCATAGAGATGGTGATAACTAAACCATCCTAATGATTTAGTTCCAGATATGCACAAGACGTCTGGAGTGCCACTAGTTGCATTTCTTTAACACTGCATGCCTTTCCAGCACTCACACTGAATAAATAAATGCACTGGCAGAAAATTAGGTTAAATCTAGGGAATGTAGAAATGTATGAGAAACATTAGCACATCACAAGGAAATAACTATAATTTTACATTTAAAAATAGAGTTGAGCAATGTTTGGGTTCTAACATCGCGACAAAACACTAAACATCTGTAGGTCTACTGAAAGTCTCAAATGCTTTATGACTTTTCTGTTTGCACTGCCTTTCATCAAAACACTTCATTCCTTACACTGTAATGCCAGTTCTGTTTTAAAAGTATTTTTCTGCTTTAGCTTGATTATGTTTATACTAGTTTGCTTTTTTAAAATTGATTTTTTTTATTGTACATTTTCAAGTATTTGCAAACAGTTTAGCTTTTAATGTTTTGAAATGTAAAGCATTTTACTCACTAAAAACTCAACTCCTCAGTTAAATAAGGGACATACATGCTGGGCTTGTAGTAGTTGTTACTTAGATAAACCTGAGTTTATAATTGACTAAATAACAACTTTAAGGGTTAAGTTCACCTATTTTCTGACTTAATTCGACTCATTATCTTGAGTTGAATAAACAAAGTTCTATTCAACCCTTTTGAACCGCTTTGCAGTCAGTGTGATGCAACTTTTTAATATGTTGCAATCTAACAACTAATTTACTAATAGACAAGGGTATTCATTTACGAAGCAACTATTAGATGATATTATGCCTACTCACTGGGATTTAAATATATACAGCAGATTACAGCGATATTTGACCTGTGATGAACACTGGGAGGGTCTGCAGATAAACTGTGAGAACAGCAACACCAAATGCATGATGGGAAATATACAAATGAGCATCCCATTCACAGACAGCGCTGACTTTCAAAACAGTTCAGTTTTAATCCAATGTTATTTAACTGGTACACTGAATATGGTGTTATAGTAACTTGTGTTATATATTTATTATGATTGAATTAGGCTTGAATATGAATTCAGACGGGATTTCTAAAACATTTTATCTCGTTTTTTACACAATATAACTTCCTGAAAATCTAACCATCTGTTTACACCTCTGATTTCTCATTGCTTTGGTCACCACTTGCATAAAGACAAAGGAATTGTTTAATTTTTTTAACTTTTATTTTCAATCTGAGGTACAAAGCAGCGTCGGATATAGGCAGGGAGTGAAGGTTTACTGTTGTGGAGAGGAGTTTCAGTAGAAAACCTACTACAAGAAGCCACGCCCCCACATGTGCATATTCACTGTTCTTCGCTGAAAAATACAGAAAAACAATCTTACATTTGTATATCTGTTTCTCGTTAAAGACCACTTGTAAAGTGTTTATTTTGATGCAGTCGCATTAAAAGTGGATGTTCGCGTGTTTAGATTTCCATTCATGAGTGGAAACTAATCTCCGCCTCCTTATTGCGTCAGTTTGTTTATACACATCCTGAGTCCTGCGCGTATAAACGGCATCACGGCTCCACCGGGCGGGATATTTCATCAGCAACCATAGCAACACTGCTGCTATCTTTCCACCTTCGTCCTTTCACAGCTATCAACCAGAGGATATTAAAAGGTAACCATTTTATTATTTTGTAGAAACGTTGAATATTTTAAATGTATGCGTTTTTTTATTTTTATTTTTTTAACTACGGTTTTAATAACCTCTTACATTGAGCCGACTGATGCAATCCTCCTCGTGGGTTTTCAGTTGTATTGGGGCACAGTTGGTAAAAAGAACATACAGTTCCTGCCTCTTATAAGCTTATTTTTGCTTCGGATGAAAGTTAAAGCTGTGTGTCAGGTGTAGTAAACGTATGTATTTATTTATTTAACAGGGTAAATGTTTCGTGAAGCGGTTTAATTTGTTATTTGAGCAGGGAATCAGCTGATGTAGTTAGTGCACTGCGTAATGGAAAACCGACAACAGACCAGAAACTTGAAACTCGATAGGAGATAAAAAAAAATGTTTAAATGGTGACCCGATGTTTTCAAACGTAGTTCTGATCTCTTAACCTTATTTTTGTCTGTGGTTTTCATTCATTGTTACGCTACTACTCGTTTAGCACATCGTGCTGCCTGCTACTGCCCTTATCAAGGCGTGGGATGCTCGTAATGTCGCTTTCAAAGACAGTGGGGAATTTCTTACAAGGCTACTTGATCCGTCAAATACCGCTGCTCTCCTTATCAGAATGTTTTTTTTTTTACAATATAAAAGGGTAACAACACAGTCCCTGGGATAAAAACCAGATGTCTAAATTATATTAGGAGTTTTTTGTATGTAATAAGGTTTATGTAGTAATTGTTAATTACTTTTACTCAATTCAGGAAGGCAACATTAGCACGCGCGAGTCGAGTACACAGGAGCCACGTAGCTAGCTGGTCTTTTAGTCGTTGACAGGTGGACATTCACTCACATAGACGGGTAACATCGCTTATTGTGGTCAACAATGTTAGTAAGTTAGCTGTTTTAATTAAATATTTTTTAGTGATGTCGACCAGTAATATTGTCGAGTGTCATCAAAATAAGCCATTCTTCCGGTTTAACTGGCTTTTGCGTTGCCTCACTGTCTGTGTTTCATCAGTCGGCTGAAAGTCACTCGATTAGTCTGTTCTGTCACATTGTTATGATGGGAGGACTGGATATGCCCGTTCTGTACTACGAGCTAAACCTATTTGGCGTGAAGGTCAGGGAAATTTAGGTGTTAATAATCTAGGTTTTAAACAAACTGGCATCCACCTACATGCCACGTTGTAAAGGGCGGAAATTAAAAAAATGCCATTGTATGCATCATTATGTTTACACTGGAGATCTTTCTACGTCCTCACAGCTGGAGACCCCTCAAAATAATACCAACAAATGTAATTAAAACAAATTGCGTAAAGGGTACATTGTTGTACCCTTTTTAAAAATATTATTTTAGTACCATTTTGCAGCTTAGTGATTATATAAAGTGTTCTTGAAAAATAAAGTAAGAAAAAGGGGCTTTTTATATAAAGTTTTAGTTAATAACAGGTTTGTTACATCAATTAATACTTTCATCCTCTCTAATGTAAGTGATTTATTCTTATATTTCCTCATCAGATCTTCCCACATTTATCCAGCAATTAGATATGAAATATAAAGTTTCATTCACCAATATTTTTAATTAAAATAAATAATTTTGCACAACGTGAGGCTATATTTGGGTGTACATATTGGACAGTGGTGTATGTTTTATCTTTTTAATACTACGTAGGTTTTTATTGTTTTCTGTGCTGTTAATGTGGGCAGTGTTGGCATTAGTCGTGGGAAACCGAGCAGGTTTCTTCCTTTGTCACATTCCATTTCTCAGGGAGAGCAGTTTTTGGCAGGAGTTGAGGTGTCCCGCCAGGTGACTTAAAAGGTTGTCCGGTTCAGTCTTGGTGGTTGGTCTGTGCATGTATAGCCAAATGTTCATGATGTGACACTGCGGGGTGACTTATATTACTGCTGTTGCGAGTATGTGATCAAAATATTTCTGCTTTGTAATACATTCTTTAAATGACCGAAATAGTTGTCCCAAATAATTATGTGACTAACTGCATGTATGCAATTGTATTTACTTATTTATTTAGGGCCACATGTAACTTCTCATTATGATGATTCTTACACCTTATTTCTATGCAACGCCTCATGGCTGTGTCCTCCCACACTTTACTCAGGTTAATCGATGGGATTTAATTGATTTAATTTAATTAGTTGTCTTTCTTGGTGTGTCAGTCTGTGAAGGGCTGGAAAGACCATTTCTCTCACAGGCTCTCGCTCTCTGTTATACTCTATAAAAATAGCATGTGTAGTTGGTGGAAGGATAGTCTGGAAACTGCAAAATGAAAACAATCATATTTACGGGGACTTTTATAAAAGCGGTGTTTATTGGTCATTTGTAGTTAATCCAATGTAATGCACTTTCTTCTGTTTCTGATTTTTACACAGACGTCATGTTAATTGTCTACTCCTGAACACGACAAGAGTCTTGTCAAAACAAACCCATGTGATGTGAAAGAAGGAACAGCAACCAGTTATAATGAGGTTAGCAGGTTTGTTACCTCTCCAAAATAATCCTCTTACAGTGCACGGCAGCAGTGGCAGCAATGCTAAGTCAAGTAACAGGACCGTTATCCCCGAAGCCTGTTATAACCGGAGTGCAATTGGCCCAAGGTGTTGGTCACAATCCTCTGGGATAAAGAACCTTTGAGTTGGTCCCACTAAAACAAAAATAAATAAAAACATATCTAAATTGGAAGTTAAAATAATAAGACAAGAAAACAGAAATCACACATACAAACAGAATATTTCTTTCCCAGTAAAAATGTGGTGAAGTCATTTTGAACAATTCTGGCATGAAGTTTCCGGCATCAAAAATCTTCCCATCAGTGTGTGTGTAGGGTGTGTGCTCGGCCCTATTCCTGAACCGCACCTTGGCGCAACCTGCCATAAACTGGCCTAACTTGCAAAAGCGGAGACTCATAAAAAGCACAAGGAAAAGATTAGCAACTAGCCGACGTGACAGAGGCTCGTCGGCATATAAGAGCGCTCCCTGAGATTACCATGCAGCCTACAGATCACTGCACAGTTATAAAATGGTAACTGTGACAGAGCTAGTCTTTTTTTATCGTTTTTATTATTCCGCCTCATCCTCTCTTTTGCATAGTTGCCCTCAAGCATCTGAGGATATCACAGCATGCGAGGCACAGTTTGGTAATAAATATTTACTAACACAACAACACTCATATCTCAGTTTCTAGTGTTCAAACGGGAAAGGCTGTTGGAATGTCACACCAAGTGGGAGCACTTCCACCCTGTACCAGTTTCCCATCAGCCTTCAGAGGGCTGAGTGTTTATTATGGTGGTGGTCTGCTCCTCTGTGTTGTTTCACTTTCATTGTTTGACAGTGTTTGTATTTATCTGTCTCAACACTTAGCTGTACACGGCAGGATATTCTCTTTTTGAAACAGTAAGACGAGGCATGCTTTGATATTTGGATTGTGTTCTTTGCTATTAATAGAATATTGTCATTGTACTGAAATATTGAGAGAGCTTGTATCACTGTGTTTTGAAAGGAAACGTATAAATTTAGAGCATGACAGTCTGCAGTTAAAACTTTTTATTTTTTAAGGTGTTTTAACTTAAACGTTGCTTGATCTTATCTTTTTTAAGAAATAGAGATTAGCCTTGTTAGTGACCCAAAACTTTTAGCAGCTTAGAAAAACAGGCTAAAATGTTTGTTTTACTTGACCTGGCATGGTGTTTAAATGCAAATACACAAAGAAAAACAAATAAGGGCAGAAATAACCTATTTTAAAGGCATAAAGTATTTTCCCTAACATTCGATCCACACGTTGCCACGCTGCTAGTCCAAAATGTTCTGATAGCTTAAGGTTTCTTCTCTGCAGACTGCGGGGAAGTGACTGACAGGAACCAAAAGATAAGGAATCAGATGTCACTGTGTTAATGTCCTTCAGACATAATGCAACATTGCTTTGTTAAAACTATACTTGTCATTTTTAATCTCTTCCATTGGTTTCATTTCTATTTTACTAAATCGACACAATATTTTTCACCCAGTGTTGCTTTTGATTCCTCTCATGCCACCAAAATCCAAAAGTTCCCTGTTTCTTATTTCTTTGTATTTTTACTCACCTCCAATAAATAAATAAATAACCTTTTTTTTTTTATCTTTATCTATTTTTTCCATGCCAAATTCTCCTTTTATTTACCTGCATCTCTGTCACCTATGCCCTTGCTTTCTCAAAGAACAGAGCAGTCTTTTGATAACAAAAATGTTGACTACTTGTAGAGAAACAGTTGCTTCATTATACAAACTAGTAACTTAGCAATGGTCACAGTCCATTTGATTAATATTTACACGGTTCTTAAATAATGTAGCATTTGCAGATAAGGTCATCTAGCAGCTCATAATAATGTCAAAATAATACATTTGGCTTGACTTGCATGTGCAAACTGAAGTGTTGCTGTAGATGACATTGAGCCGGCACACATTCATCCCAGTTTCTCTTTTGCTACATGAAAGTTTATGCAACTCTCCCACCATCTGACTCGATGAGGACAAGATTTTTTTCCAAACAAACATTGTTTCACATTTATTAATAATGGGGTTAATTCAAGATCCCTCTGTCTCTGCCTGACCTGCAGCTTTAAGAACACATCACATGTTAACCTTCCATTTTACTAATTTCCAAACACTTGAATCACTATGCAGCTCATTTAAATCTTACAAAGGTATGTTAAAATGCCATTCAAGCATGCATTTGTATTGGAACATTTTTCTGTGGAGGTGTATTTGGGTTACGTTGGCTTGTGCGGATGATGATATGGAGCATGATTCATTCATGCCAGGTGTGTGAAGGGGCTGATTTTGTATTTATATGAAGTGTTGATTCATCTCAGAGTGAGGCAACCTCCACAGAAAAAACATTGTATCTGTTCTGACCAGATGTGCTCTCCCAGGTGTCCTTGGCCTGTTATGAACTGTTCATGTGTTTCCAGAAACAGCTGAAACCATTATCATTTAACCTTTCCTGAACTGGACGAGCCGTTACCAGTGACGTAAAAAGTATTGCTGTTGTCCTTGAGGCTGTTTGTTAGCCTCTTGTGCCAATGATAAAGCATTTCAGTTACCTCGATACTTCCTCCCTCCCCCCTTCTACCTAAATCTTCCCTGTAATTTTAGACAAACTGAGTCCATTTTTTTTACACAAGGTGAATTTTATCAGCCTTTTCCCAGTGCAGCAGGTTCACCTTATCACAATGCTGGTTCACGCTGTCCTCCTCTGTCTTGTTGATATTAGTTTGGACTCAGCCATCATCTCCTTACATCCATTTGGGTTTCCCAGGCTTCTCTCCATCCGCTAAAATAACACGGCGCCCAGTTGTGCCTCTTCTGGCAGTAAGGGAGTGGTGAGGAATAGTACTAGGTGTTCTTTTGTTGCGTTGCCGATCGGGCTTAAACCTAGCAGGATAGCATTTACTTTTGTAACCACAAAAGCTCTGCGTGCCCCACTATGTCTCATGATGTGCTGCTAAGCTAACAAAGGTAGAGGTATGAATTCCTGGAAGTTGCATAACCTTTCGAACCTGCTGACTGATAAAAGTTTCTCTGCAGTCTTATAAGAAAAGCACATTCCAGGAAAGTGTCCAGCATCTGTTAGTGATACCTGCACCGAGGTGTCTCGTACCGTAGCTATGCAGCTCTGTTTGAAAAGAATCACAATGTCATAGTTTCTGTTTTTTTGGTACAAACACCTCTCCATGAATAGATTTACTGGTTGGACAGGAAGGAAAACGTAATCCCACTAAATCGGTTTCAGACGCAGAGCTCTGGGAAATGTAATCTTTGGCAGTTTCTGAATGGAGCCCTGTTTGAGTTTTTTGTTTTCTTTTTCTGTTTCCTCACAGGTTCTAATCTGCTGCTGCTCCAAAATACTGTGACCACGCACCTGCCACTTCTGCTCTGTATGCTCAAGCAACCGTTGCCTAAGTGAACACACGTACATCGGAGGACCAGTAATAATCAAGTACTTGGATTGTTTACCCCATCTGTCCAAATCGTTTCTGCACTCGCGCTCTAAAGTGCTGCAGGTGTTGTGTTTGAACCGTGTCCATCACACACACACCCACACTAGTAGTATTTTAAACACATAGCTTGGTTCTGCGCCCACTCACAGTCACTGCAAACATGGCCAGTAAGCTGTCCAATTTCGGCAAAATCCTGCTGCGTCGCCGGGCAATGGACTGTTCTGGAGAAGAAACCCAGTTTGCCCGTTGCTTGTCCACCCTGGACCTCATCGCTTTGGGAGTGGGCTCCACACTAGGCGCCGGGGTGTATGTCCTCGCTGGCGAGGTTGCCCGAGAGAAGGCTGGACCAGCAATCGTCCTCTGTTTCCTAATCGCTGCTCTGTCCTCCATGCTGGCTGGTCTGTGCTACGCTGAATTTGGTGCCCGTGTCCCTAAAACGGGCTCCGCATACCTTTACAGCTACGTGACAGTAGGAGAAATCTGGGCCTTCATCACAGGGTGGAATCTCATCCTCTCTTATGTCATAGGTGGGCTTCGGTTTGACTAGAAATCTCTTTTAAGATGTCAGCAAACCTAACTAGCATAGACTCATCTTTGTCTTTGTTCCATTTCAGGCACAGCCAGCGTGGCCAGGGCCTGGAGCTCAACCTTTGACAACCTAGTTGAACAAAAGATATCTGGCTTTTTTAAAGCCTCCATGGCAATGAAGGTGCCAGGTCAGGTGCTGGCCGAGTATCCTGACCTGTTCGCATTGATTCTGGTGCTGCTGCTCACCGGTAAGATTTATTTTTGCTCTCTTTATTTCTTTATGAAGTGCTTGAAAGTGTTGCTCCTTCAAATGTGGTTAATCAATCTGAGGTGTGGTTTGTAATGACCAGTTGAAACTTCCTGTCTTACTAGTGATTATTGCATAACACGACAGTTGTCGCACTCATTTTGCAGCTAATGTGCCGTGCCAGTAGCAGTGTCAGAATGAAGTAAATGTTGGATGGGTGTTGCTGACTGATGGTTTGTTAAAAGTGTGGAAGTCTGAATGTGTCCACCCACATAACAGAACGTGCTGTTTTTGTTGCTGAATATCAATTTTGCCTCCTCTCTTCCTGCACTTTGTGCTCTCAGGGCTTCTGGCCTTCGGCGTGAGCGAATCTGCGTTGGTGAACAAGATCTTCACTGGCATCAATCTGGTGGTTTTGGGCTTTGTTATCATCTCCGGCTTTGTTAAAGGGGACAAATTAAACTGGAACCTCACAGATGAGGACTACTTCAGCTATAGAAATACCACAAGCAACAACAAGACTTTGGGGTGAGTATGTGATAGGAGCAAATGATCTGACAGTTTTTTTTAATCAGTGTTTGAGTGTTTAAACTGTATGTGTGGGTTTTTTTCTTCCTCTTCTTAGTGAAGAATTTGGTAAGGGGGGTTTTGCTCCATTTGGCCTGCCGGGAATTCTTTCTGGTGCAGCCACCTGCTTCTATGCTTTCGTTGGCTTTGACTGCATCGCAACAACCAGTGAGTGATTTTAATATATTCATGGAAAACATTATCAGACTATTGCCTTTAGACTAAAGTATTAAAAGTAACTGAGTCGTTGGAGCTCCTACAGGAAATCTTAGGGTTATGTTTTAGGCTTGCGGGTTACACAAACGTTTTCTTCCATGAATAAAGAATAAGCATTTGTGATAAAAATCTGCTTTAGTCGACTCTGTCAGTCACTGTCGTGCAAGTATTTGACTAACACACATCGCCTCAAACTGATTTTTGATTACTTTTTTCACTTAATATTATGTAAGATATAACCTCTGAGCAACACAGCATTGTTATGCAACTATGAGTGAAATGAAAATGAGGTGTGTCAGGACCTTCTAGGGTCATTCAGGTGGAGCAGATTATGATTCGCTCATCTTTATCTTGTTTCATCCTCCCTTGCTTCTCAGGCGAAGAAGCAAAGAGTCCCCAGCGGTCCATACCCATCGGCATCGTGGCCTCCCTGCTCATCTGCTTTTTTGCTTATTTTGGTGTGTCTGCCGCTCTGACGCTGATGATGCCGTATTACCAGCTGAACATTCAGAGTCCTCTGCCTGAGGCCTTCAGCTATGTCGGCTGGGCTCCCGCCAGATACATCGTCGCTGTGGGGTCTCTCTGTGCTCTGTCTACCAGGTGAGAAAGGGGAAGATGAGGTTGCTATTAACTTAGTGTACAAACATTATGCTGACCTCTGTTGTCCTTTTAGTCTCTTAGGCTCCATGTTCCCCATGCCTCGTGTTATTTATGCCATGGCGGAGGATGGGCTGCTGTTTCGCATTTTGTCCAGGATGAACACTCGCACCAAGACCCCTATCCTGGCTACTATTGTTTCAGGCATCGTTGCAGGTAAGAAGGTTCTCTGCTAGCGTTATATTCAGCAGTCCGTCTCTGTACGGTTATTTCCTGGTAGCTTTAAACCTGCAGACTGTCTTTGCTGTGTCACTCCACTGCTGTCAAGAATTGATGATGAAACTTTGCAATGGTCACAGCTCAGTTTCCTGGCCCAGCTACACGCAGCCATCTGTCTGTCAGGCTGCCAGTTTAGAATCAATAACACTTTCTGTAAAAGATAGCACCTAATTTTCTTGTGATTTTCCTGCACTCCCTCATATCCACATGTAAAATTTGCTTTCCCCTCACAGCTCTGATGGCCTTTCTATTTGACCTGGCAGCTCTGGTTGACCTCATGTCTATAGGAACCTTGCTGGCATACTCTTTAGTAGCCATCTGCGTGCTGATTCTCAGGTAAGTTGCTTTTTATTTTCTACATGCATGCGAGCCGTTAATGTGTTAATGCCACTGACACATACTCATAACAGCATTTTAAAGTTGTGTCTGTGTGGAGCTACAGCACAGAGTTCAGATGCTTTATACACCAATTCTTTAATGGAATATAATGCCCGTCCCTTTAGGTATATGTTTTCTGTCATGTGCACAGGTATCAGCCAGGCACCCTGAATTCATCCAGCCAGACAGAGAAGCTGATGGAGATGGAAAACAGGGAGAAGGTGGCTGAAAGCGGAGGGGACAGCGGCGATGAGTCAACAGAGGTGGATGACAGACCCCTCAAAGAGACCTTCACCCCTAAGCTGCTTTTTTTCCCAAGCAGAAAGACTCCAACTCAGACTTCAGGGACTATTGTCTACGCTGCAACTGCTATTATATGTAAGTTTGATCTGGAGAATGAAAAAAATCAGCTCATTTGGTTGTTTAGTGTTATCCTGACACTGATTTCTTTCCTCTCACTGCAGCTGTTTTCATCACCATACTGTGTGTTATCCTGGCTAACTGTCTGAAAGAGGTGCTTGAGGCTAGAGCCATCGTAGTGGTCCCTTGTATAATTTTATTTCTGCTTTGCTGTGTGTGCGTCATCATCATCTGGAGGCAGCCGGAGAGCAAGGAGGCCCTTACTTTCAAGGTGGGTGTTTAAAACCGAGGACCTGTTTTATTTTGCAGACTGAACATGTGATGTGTCTTGTCTGATTTTAGTTTTTAAATATTGTGTTTTCTCAAGGTCCCACTGCTGCCCTGGCTGCCCCTGTTCAGTGTTTTTGTCAACATCTACCTCATGATGCAGCTGAACTTGGGTACATGGTGCCGTTTCACCGTCTGGATGGTCATCGGTGCGTTTTGGTGTCACTAATTAGCACTATACGCTTGTGTTACTTTTTGTAAAGATGTCTATTATTTCTGGATGTATTTAATAAATGTTCCTCCTCCTTTCCAGGTTTTGCCATCTACTTCTTCTATGGTATCTGGAACAGCAGTGAAGCTGGCCACAGGTCGTCACCACGTAAATATGAGTTAGCGTTGCAGAGCAAAAGCCCGATTTACAAAGGTGCTCCAGAGGAGAGTGACGTGGAAGCAGGCAGCAGCCCCTGATGCAGACTGACGCATACCTGGGGGCGGGGGGGGGGGGGGGCTCCTTTCTTTTTTGGTCTTCAGTGTGAGCCATTCTTAGTGCTGCCCCTGGTTTCCTGAGAGGAGAAACAAGAAAATGCCGCACACACCTTACCTCTAAGGGGGCTGATTAACTTGACGGCTAGACACTGTGACAGAGTCACTTCCTGGTTTGTGTGTGTGTTTTTTAAACTGTTTCCTCTTAGCCTACAGCAAACATTTCCTTGCTTTGAATGGACCTAACTAACAGAGTACTGCAGCACTCATTGTGAGGAGTATTGTGTCACGTGAAGCTGTAAACTGGAGCGATGTTACTTTTTTCTCTATGCGTTGGTAGTGTACTATGGCTGTAAGTGGAACCATCCAGCCACTGGTAAATGGTCAAAACCCTGAGCCATTAAAGTCACTACAGTAAAAAAAAACTCAGATTAATGATCAAAACTTCAAACTTTTTCATAAGAGTCCAGAAAAAACACAAAGAGAGAAGAATGCGTCTTGCTTTTCGCTGTGTTTCAGGTCAGTGTCACTCAGTCAGTTTGGATGTTGTGTTCAGTCTGGAACTGAAGAACAGATCTGATGATGTCCTATCATCCAGTAAATAACATTATATTAGTACACATTTTGTGTGTGTTCTAATAGTTTTTATGTCATTTTGTGGCCTTTTATATTAACTTTAAATTAAAGCTACATACTTGCGTATGTACACCTTCCACCTTTACTTGTAACATCAAGTTTATAATGGATTTTTATTGACTTTACCTATTACAGGTTTCATGAACACACCTGCTTTTCTTTACATATCTGAAAAGCTCATTATTCATACCGGTCATCTCATGAGTGTGAGTATGTAAACATCCAATGAAACAACACATCGGTGTGTGTTTCTCCCTGTCAGACAGACTGGGAGGCTCTGCGATTCACCAGTATGTCACCTTCTTCCTTGTGAAGAACTTTTTTTTTCACAAAAACTTTTTTTCCTTTTAGTTTCAATTGAAACTTGTTCACTTGTATGATATTTTTATTTCTTTATTACTATTGTCTGATTTAGAAGTGTTAATATTTATATGTGTATAGTGTTGTTTAGGATAGTTGTTTTTTGTTTTGTTTTATTTGATTTTTTTTTGCCTTTTCATATCTGAGCAATGTACTTTTTAGAGTTTTTTTTTTTCACCTGTACAGTTTTTAGTGTGGTTCTTAATGTTGTTTTGATGCAGTGTCATATTTGTGGATCACATGAGCGCACCTGTCCGACCAAATCGAATTGTTTTGGAAACCACTTTCCTAAAAAAAAAAGCTTTGACTACTAAAAGTTGGCCTTTAAATTATTTTTAAACATATTCTTACCTGTTTGGATTCAGTGTTATAACTTATTAATACCTTTTTTTGTGGTAGTAAAGTGCTTTACTGTAGAGTGTACAGCATTTGTTAACAGAATCTTTATCTGTATAATACTGTAAATTATACAAATCCTTCTTTAAAACATGAGACGGTTTTTGTACGTTACACACACAGACATCAGTGCTGCTAAAATCCAAATAAAACCCCTGATAAATTGCACCTACGGAAGGAGAATTGAAATGATTTAGGAACATATCTGCCACAGAGATGGAGAAGTGAAATGGTAGATGATGTCAAAGACGACCTGGTGCCTGAACAACCATCTGCTTATCTGAGAAAGGCACTGGGGCTGGTGGAGGAAATGATCCAACCTGCTTTTAAACCTTCACACTCAACCTAAAATCGCTCGCTTTATCCAAATCAGGATTTGCTTTCTACCTAAATCATGCTGAGGACGTTGCGTAATGACTCGCTGAACTTGCCACACCCAGCCCTTGTGCCTTTTTAAATAATCACTCGCTCCATTGTGATCCCACTTACAGCAACAATTCCCCTTTGTTTTATATCCTGTACATATTGCTGTCATGTATAAAATGAGCTGTATTTTCATTTTTTTGTAATAAAACCGATTTGATGACATGATTACCACTGTGTGTGGTTTGTGTTCTTATACATATATTCCAACAAGTCAATTATCTACTGCACTAAAAACAAAACATGTCCATTTGGGGCATTTTAAGTCTGAATAAAGTCTATTATACTTTACGGTAGTATAAAGAAGCCTGAGCAGTTTGACTGAAGTGTTACAGGAACTTTAAAGTGACTGCACAGATCATTTAACTTTGGCCAATCATCTCTCATGGATGGATTAAACTGGTAATGTACCACTGCTGGATGCTGTCCAGCCACACCTCGGTTTGACAGTTTGTAGAGCTGTGGGGATTAAATCTCGATAGTTCAAGGATTATGCTGGTCAAAAGGAATATACATACTGTAATAAAGCTGCTCACACACCTAAGATGGAGCACCGTGTAATAGTTGTCTCCTGAAAGAGATCAATGGACAGAGATTGTCAAATTTTAATCTTTTCTGTCCTCTCCACCCCAGGCAGTTAAGATAGATGGCTGCCCGCCCTGAGCCGGGATGTTTTCCCTTCTTGTTAAAAAAAGATTTTTCCTTCCCGCTGTCGCCTCATGCATGCTTAGGCTGGGGATTAGACGGAAGTTAGAATTCAATGCAATCTTTAGGTTTCCCAGCTAGGTTATTGATTATTAATTGACTTAAATCGTGTCTGTAAAGTGTTCCCGGGATGACTGTAAAGCTGGAATAAATTGAATCGAGGTAGGAAGTGTGAAGTGACAAAATTAATTTTTACAAGATAAGACTTAATCCTTTGAATGTATAAATGTATCAAATGTAAATGTATAATGTGTGTGTGTCATAAAAAGTATGGAAAGTAAGGGTAAGATCATTTTTCCTGTTTTTTTAACAGAATGTTGCTTTCTCCACACAGCCAGTGTGCCCTCTAGTGGTGGCATACAGTATTGTTTAACCTGTTACCAGTACAACTAAGTCATCGGTCTCACGTGCCTTCAGGTGCAAATTTTCCGTTTCCACGGGCAAAATATTCATTAGTGTTTTCAATAATTGATTATTAATTACATTTATGCTGCAATCTCAGAGTCACAACAACAGCAAACTGTCAACTTTGTCACTTTGTTGTCAGACATGTAAAATTACACTTAGTGTAATGCGACACGTTTCCCAACATCTTACAATTTACATCGTCATAATTCACAGGATATGCACAGAGTTGTATTGATGAAAATCCAGTTTGACTGCATGTGTTTAAATGTATTTCCTTTACAAGGCACTGAAAAGAAACCCTTCCTCTGCAGAGCTAAAATAAACCAACTCCTCTAAAGGTCTTTCATTCTGGAGAGGAAGCTGTTTAGTTAATGTCATAATTTATGGGACCAATATTTAAATAAATCTGTTACTTGAATAAATTAATCTGTTTTTTTGTGCCTGACACACAGTTTTGGAACCAGAGATAGATGCATTTTTAATTCATTCAGCTTTTCATCATCTGCTAAAAAAACAAGGTTACTTATATTCTATAAAAAGGTGAACTTTGCTTCACTGATGTCATGCTTTGTGTGCTTTTTTTTTTACATTGTCTTTTTAGCCAATGTCAAAAAATATATTTGCAACAATTTCATAATAAAATGGTTATGAATTCAATTAGATTTCATTCCAGTGATGGATTCACTCTCCAGCTAGAGCAAAGACACAGTTATTGTTAAAGTGGTCTGAATCTGCCTACTCACTGATGATGCTGCCGTAGGGTAGCTACACGCTGCATGCAAACTAAAATCTCTTTAAGCTCATCCAGTCTGCACAAGCAAAAGCTGTTGTTTCCTTATTTCATAGAACTGAATGCAACCCATCCAGATAGTATAATATTTAGTTTTTATAACATATTTTTTATTTGTCAACTCCAGAAAAAAATCAAGCATTCCAGAAATGACAATAAAAGAAAAAGAATAAATAAAACTGCTGCCTGAATGGTTTATCTGATGCTGTTTCTATAGCAACAAGACTATCATCTTAGCACTGTGTGAAAGGTGAAAGGTCAGGAGGCATCATACTTGTAACTGCTGTGAAGAGACAACACAAAATGTAGCAACAAAATTACAAACAAACTAAATGCGCACCTGAAATCTGCGTTTTGAAAGGAAAATGTCAGTGATTCTACAAATATTTGCCAACTTTATGCTGTATAAGCAATGTGCTCGTGTTTTTACAGATTTATTTTATAGAAAGTTGTGAAGGAAGTGTTAAGGTAAAGTTTAAAGTAAAAATGCTAAACAAGGATGAAATGACTGAATGCTACAAGCAAATGTCCCTTCAAATAACACTGGTGTGTTATGAGCCACTGGAACAGAGATTAATGTTGTACAGCTGCTAAATAACATGAAACACATATTTTGAAAAAGTGTATTTAAACATAGACTTCCTCAATTTTACAGCTACACACACACACACACACACACACACACACACACACACAACAACAACAACTCAATGCAGCCCCTTATAATAAACCATTTAAAGGATCTGCCTACATATT
>JBAMIG010000016.1:12704696-12716683 GCA_037177335.1 Kiunga ballochi | reverse complement strand
ACAACAACAACTCAATGCAGCCACTTATAATAAACCATTTAAAGGATCTGCCTACATATTTCTTTCAAGTCTCTGTGTTTTATTTGAATAATTTTGAAATGTTTCAATTTAATACTGTAGTTTATTTAATAAAAATAACATTTCAGTTTCATTTAGTTCCATGTTTTATTACTGTTTTTATGGATTTAATACAATTCGATTGATTTAGTTACATTTGATTAAACTTTAATCTCAGCAGTGCTTTTCTGATTAGTTGTGAATTTGATTTTTTTTCCATTTTAGAAAAAGACAATGGATACATCTTCTGTTTATGCAATAGCGTTAAAGCAGAACATGATACAGGAAGAAATACTCAAGTACTTTTATACTTAAGTACTGTACTTTATATTCCACCACACACATGAAACACTTTGTGGATCTGCACAAAAGGCTCTAAACATATGTCGTACCCAGTGATCTCACCAGTAAACCAACCGGGTAGTAAACATGAATTAAGTACTTACCATACTGATAAAAATCCTTGCTATGATCTCAAGTCATAAAGGCAGTCAGTGAGCAGCTACAGAAGCTTTCCCTTCTGGCACAGTAAATGTCCCACTGCACACTTTCTCAGTGCAAACTTGTTCTTCAGCATCTGACACACAACGGCACCTCAAAAGCCGGATCCGTTGAAGCACAAATTCACCATTTTCCCTTACTGTGTGAAGCCGGTCCAACTGCTGCTGCTTCTTTTCGCATCATCTCCACACAAAGGCTGCTGTGTGTTCAGTGTTAACGTAGAGGTGTGGCTCAGTGCTGGCATCAGCAATTTAGATTGAACTTCAAGTTGACACATGAGGAATTACATTAAACTGATATTGTCAGTCTGTGCTAAAACAGAACTTGCTGCACTGGAGCGTCACTATAAACACCAGGAAAGGCCAAATGTGGCATAAAGCTTGCTACAAGCAGACACACATGCAGACAGACAGGTGAAAGGGTAGGGTGCTTCTTGTGCTTCAATTTCGGACAGAGCAAAAACAGGTGCCTGCATGTTAAAATAGCATCTTAGATATGGAATAAAGTGTGTATCTGTAACATTAGGAAGTCTTAAAAGCTGGCCATGGAGCATCCTCAGTGAGAGAAAACTTAGGTACACTTCATTTCCTGCAGCCAGTTAATCAGCAGAAACACTGCCGGCTTCCCTTGGTGACCTCCTCGGAAGAATGGACCGTGTTGGGTACAAATCCACTCTTCACACCTTCCCAACCATCCTGGATTTTGATGTCTTCATTCCTCACAAGCTCAAAAATGTCCCTGGTCAGGTCGACAAATGCCTGAAGTAAAACAAACAAATGCTTTAGGATTTCAGTATTCCTCTTGATCAATATTTTCTGATGTGTGTGTGTTTGGAGATAAGCGAACAACACAAGAAAGGAGTCACAGATAGTAAGATAATGCCCTAAAACCTTCTCCACGTTGATAGCATCTCGTGCTGACGTCTCCACGTAACGCATCCCGTAGGCGCCTGCAAGCTTCTCCGCCTCGTGCTGGGTCACTTGGCGCTGGGCCTCCAGGTCACACTTGTGTCCGACAAGCAGGAAGACGATGCTGTGAGGCTGCACGTGGCTCCGCGCTTCTTCCAGCCAGTTGTGCACGTTCTGGAAGGAACGGCGGTTTGTGATATCAAACAGCAGGAGACCACCCACCGAGTTGCGGTAGTACGCTCTTGTGATCGACCTGGGTGCACAGAGGCGACATATGGGTGGCTGCTGCTGTAAATAAGTAGTGAACCATATCTGTGGCCACATTTTAGAGAGTCTATAGTGGACCAGTAACAGATATTCTAATAAACAACCCAAATCTGAAACATAATTATCTCAACCAAAAGAATTTACAACAATGATAATAAAATAGTATCAGTCAGGACTTTAAGAGGAAGCCTCTCTTCTTTAATATAGATGTGGGTTTTACATTTGTAGCAATAAAATAACATGTAATGACCTAAAAGTGCCCCTTATGTCCCATCTGATGGGATGGGGGTGAATTAAGGTTTTTCTCTACCTGAACCTTTCCTGTCCGGCAGTGTCCCAGATCTGGAGTTTGATTCTTTTCCCCGGCTCGATCTCCACCAGGCGGGAGAAGAAGTCCACCCCCACAGTGGGGTCCGACACCTGGGCGAAGCGGCCCTCGGTGAACCTCCGGATCAGACACGACTTTCCCACTGTGGAATCTCCGATGACAATAAGGCGAAACTGGTAGAGCCATATCGTCTCCATGTCGGATGAAAATACAATCTGTCACAGAGAAACCCAAATAACCTGCATTAATCATCACACCATCACTAATTAGCTTTATTTTTAAGTAAACCCCTCACAGACGACATGAATCAAACATGTAGGACAAGTAAGAGTAAGTAGGCAAATGCTGGAGCAGAAAACCACATCTGAGTCACATAAGATGATAACATCTTTCAGATATTCAAATACAGACACTTATAATGTTACTGGAGGTGCTTAGAAGTCACTCAAACACACAAACTAAATGTAAAGTGTGTTTTAGTAGATTTCCTTTGGATTAAATTAAATCTACAGACTGTGCTGATCTTATGGATGACTTTGTGGTTATGACAAAAGAATAACAGGCTCAGCTCATCTTGCTTGTGTCTCCCTGCAATTTGCAGGATCTGTGATCTAATTTAAGGAGAAGGAGGGAGGAGCAGGCCACTCCCCTCTGGCTCAATAAACAGTAGTGTAATCAGCCCCCATGTGGATTGTTGAGTGACTGATGAAGAGCAATGACAAACAAAAAGGCCTCCATGCAAGTCAAATATAAAGGTAGAGACAAATGTTTAATATTGATATCACTCAGCCGTCTACAAGGCCTCCAGTGGTACCTAAAATATAACAAATCATCTTTTTTAATCCTAAGGCTCAGTTAACGTTCAAGGCAATGTAAATGATGACCTACCTTATTTTCAAAGCTCAGAAGCTGTAAAAATCAGGCCTCATGTTGATGATTGTGTGTTCAGAAAAGGACCCTGTAGAACAGCAGTGGCTGTGTTGGTGCAGCTTACATAAATAACGCCCTAACAGCCAGCACGTTTGCCGGCCTACCGTCCAGCGCGAGCGCAGGGCCGGTTTAAATGGGTAAAGATGGCCCTCGTGGGGGAGCAATGCCAATAAAATGACCTGAGCTGATTGAATGTTGATATTTCCGTGATGATTCGCTGATGAAATGGCAGCAGGATTTAACAGCAGCATCACACATACACCTCTTCCTCGCCCCCATCAGCACCAGTACCGTAACTGCGCGCGCAGCAGCGCAGCCACAAACAGTGCGAGCTGCTGCTTTCAAACACCGCAGGAAAAAAAAACGATCAGTTTTAGCTCATTGAAATAGGTGAAAAAGCTCGGCCTGCAAATTATTTATTTCCACACTACACAGAAAGGTTTGTAGGTGTACATTTTCTACAACTAATTGAATAAAGTTTTCCTTAGTTTACAAAATGACGACTTTGCTGCAAACTCGCGACTGTTTCATGCTATGCCGCAAACTAATCTCACACTCATAAAACGTGGCCTTAAAGCTTCTCATTAAAAATTAAAAATTGTATTGGTTAAACATTGATTCACGGCACACAGAGTAACTAAAGTACCACTGGAATTAGCATAATGAGAAAACCATTTTAGCACAAAATGTATTAAAGCTAATATTAACGTGGACTCTTGAACGCACCAGCAGCTATCAGGGTTTCTAAGTGCAGGTTAATGGATCTGTCCCCAAATACGTGCTTAGGTGGTGATGAGTGGCCGATTTGTTATTATAAACAGGAGTGCAATAACTTATTTATTAATTTTGTTAGTATTTTGAAAAAAGAAAATGAATATTTGGTTGTAACAGCTCCAGTTTCAGGACTTAATTTGAGATTTGCAGGGTAACTGGGATACCTGTGCAGCAGCATCCTCTGTAATAAAAATCCTATCATTTTGATATACACTTTTTAAACTCTGCCATAGCTGAAACCATGCAGTTTTTATTCAAAGTCCTAATAATGGGCGACTTAGGAGTCGGTAAATTCCTTCAGATCTTTTCCCAGCACTGCAGGGCCTCCATCAGAGAAGACTGTGGCCTGAACGTGCTGTAGCAGGACAATGACACCATGATCCAGCTGCAGCCGTGGGATATAGCAGTCTGTCAAGCTCAGGTGCATATCAGGTGAGTGTGTGTGATGGAGACAAAAACATCTTGGTTTGCTATGACAGAATAGTAACAACTCATGGCAACTACAATTGAATAAACCCCCATACACACACTTTTATAACTAATATGTAATGATGTGGGTTAATTTAATTTCATGCGCATGAATGGGGTCATTATTTTGTATGGATGTGTGTCTGATGACTATGTCCTTGCAGGGCAGGAGCGGTATGGGAACATGCCTCATGTGTACTACAGAGGCAGTTGACATGCTGGTGGTGTTTGATGAGACAAGCCGCCATGTTCGGTGATGTGCTTAAATGGAAGGATAACCTGGACTCTGTTTGTTGCACCTACTAAGGTTTTTTTCATTCAAATGTGTCAGGATTAAAACCATAGCTGCACAGGACAGACCACAGTCACACACCTTTGAAAAAACAGCTAATTATTATCTATACAGAGCATAATCATGAGACATACTAGGAACACATTAAACAATCCAATTATATATATATAAAAAATTTCAAAAAATAAAATTAATTTAGTGATTTTTTTTTTAAAAACCTCTTCAAAATAATTTTGTGTCTCATTGCAGTTATTTTGTTACTAAATCTGTCTGTTTTTAGCATCTCATTGTGTTTTTACTGTTTATAACAGCTACAAGAGGCCCATGACATTTGGTTTGAGCCTGCAGCGATCTATTTTTTGGGGATTTTGTATTGCAGCAGATCCAAAGGCCAAGGCATAGAAGCAGCTAAAAATTATTTCATTGCTTAAAAACAACATGGTGATTGGTTCACGTTCTAGGTTTGCAAGCATGGCCTCTGCAAGAGGCTAAAGAACTTCATAAAGGTGTGAATGTGAAGAACATTGATGCTAAGAAGCCTAGAAAATAGCCTGATATGAAAACTTCAACAAAGAATTAGTGTGTACATCAGTCCCCTTGAGTTAATGCTGAGACTAAGGGTCTGCGATGTACTGACATCTAGTGGCATAAATGTCAATTTTCACTACTCCTAACCTCGCTCTTCTGAATGGGAAGGGCAGAAATATTAAAAGGTAAAAGTAAAACTCCAGCTATAAAGCAGAGGCTTTGTTCTAGTCTTTCTGGGCTGCTGGTATGGAAGGTGGTTGAACATTAATGGGTCCTTTTTCATCAGAAAGTTTGTTTAATGGAGCAGTAATTAGCATAATTGTACATCAGACTCCAAGTTCCAACGTCTGTTTAACATGATATTATATTTAACTACGCCGTTGTCATATTATTTAAACATTGTAGTTATCATCTAACGTTCAGTTTGTTTTTTGTCAGGTGACAGACAACAGACAGGTGCCAACAAAAAGTAAATTTAAAAACCAAATGCACCTAATAATTAATATATATATATCAGCAAATTCTCACTTTATAAGTAAACATTTTAAATTTTATTACAATTTTGCACCATCTAATTGTATTTGGTAATGAGAAGTACACGACCACAGGGCAGGGTTTAGGACCCAGCTGCTGCTGCTGGATGGGACTGTCCCATAGGTCCAGGCTTCAGATCGTCCATGCAAATTTAAGGCAAAAGCTTTATAAATGTATATCCGCTTGTCATAAAATGCAACCTCCTGTAGCTGGACTGAGAATTTGTCATTTGTGTAATGTCAGCAGTGCAGAACCTTAAACTGGATAACTGTGTATAATACAGAAATAATTAGTGTGAATGAGTTTTAATATTTGCTGCCAGTTCCTGACACTGAGCTCAGTAGCAAGATTTTGTTCTCATCTCCAAATGAGTTGAGTTCAAACAGAGTGATTTAGTTCCTGTAAATATATGCAATTCTACTCTTTGTGTGAGGATTCATCTTCAGTGTGTTTATTATAATACTCATGGTGAACTAAACTGCAGACCTGCAAGTGTTTTATGGGTTTGCAGGCTTATAATTATGTTGAATGTATCACAATAAGGAAAAATGTCATACAAATTGTATAAGAAATGGACTGATAATCAGTTGCACGTCTCATAGAGCGGTGGATCCTCCCCAGAACCAGAAGTGTGGGATCATCTGGACAGAGAACAGAGCAAAAAAAACATCTTTTGTATACAAACACATTTAAAATATAAATGCACATCTTTTTTTTTATTTTAACAATAAATAAAGAAATAATGGACTGATCTTGTGACTGTTATCTTGCATCATGGATGCTCGACTCATTGTTAAAACGTCATTACTTTTTCTAAGATGAGAGATTTTTTTTAAGCTTTGCAGCGAGTCCAAAATTTCTGAAGGGACTCACATGAAGAGGAAAGAAATGCAGCACTGTGTACTCACAGACCTGCCATGAATCCTTCCTTGTCCAGTTCCTGTACACTACCGTTTGGGCCTCTTGTCAGGAATTTGACAGGCTGGTGATGGCAGAAGTTGAGGTGGGGGTGAAATATGAGGAAACCAGATAAAGGTAACTTTATGTCTCTTTAATGGGAGAAAAGCCAGACTGTTTTTCCTGATTTCAGTGCCAACATCACGCTCTGACCCTGCCCTCGCTGTCATCATCGATCATGGCCTGAACCTGCGGGTGGTTCCTCATCAGCTTGACAGATAGTGTTTTCTGGGGCAGCTTGCCTACGATGAAGAAGTGGTACACCCCAGGAACGCGGCAGGTAAAAAACCCCTCCATTACGCTGAAGTCCACTGAAGTACACTGACAAAAGCAGTGTGTCAAAGCTGACCGGTTGGTACTGTGGCATGCCAACCCGATCGACTCCCAGAATGCTCTGGGTGCGCCCCACAGCGACAACAGATCCCTGCTCGCTCTCTTCATCATCATCACCCTCTTCTTCTTGAATGAGCTCCTTTTCCGTGTTCTCTGTCTGGTTTGTTGCGCTGCCTTGTCTGGATACTGTTGGACAGAAGGTTGTTATTGTGCTGGGACTGCTGGGATTGTGCTGGTGGTGTAGCTGTAGCTGTTGGGTGGATATGGTAACCATAGATGGAGGTGTAATGTCCAGTGTTGCTGTAGAAAGGGTTGCAGGGGTCTCCATTGAGATGCAGCCAGACGGCGTCACCAAACTTCAGCTGCAGCCTGATGCTCTGACTCTGCACCTGAAGATTGAAGCAGGAAAGACAATCCTGGTTATGGAACCACAGAAGCTTGTTTTATGTTTCACAACAAATGCAAAATCCAATCCTGTAACTCACACAACTTTTATTTTCTGGGGAAGAATCCTCTCTGTCCTACTCTCAGTCTCCACCTCAGAACAAACTCTCCCTGCAAGAGGCTCTGTAAGCTCTGAGTAAAAGTCTTTGTAAGCACTTTCATAGAAACAAGAGAAAATGACAGTGATGTGTTTTTGTCAAGGTTTATTTTGTTGTTTGATGTTGGAAAGCAATCAAAGTGAAGTTGTGGTGTGGTTTCTCCAGTACTTTGTTTGCACTGTGGATTTACTGAGGCTGGTCATGTGCCAGATTTGGCAGAGCGGGTGACCTAATAGACGCAAAAGAAGACACACATCTCAATCAGCATGACTGTGTGTGGTCCAAAGAGCGCACACGGCACGCTTCAATTGTCATTTTTTATTCTATCAAGTTAATGTTTAGACTATATAAAATGATTGCGATTGATGAACTGATCCTTGTTCTTTTGATGCTAATGTGTTACCTGCTGCAATGATGGACATTAGCATGAATTGAAAATGCATTGTCTATAAGCAAATGATCTTTTATTTATAGTTTTTAGGGTGTTGACTCAAGAGAGAGAAAAGGAGAGCAAATAAAACTTTAGAGCTGTACAGCTATAATACCTAAATACGATTGAAGATGAAAGTGGGTATGTGCCATGCTTTAACATCAGTTCAAGGTGTTTTAGTCATTAACATTAGACACCCAACTCCAGGGAAGACCCCGCCGAGGTTGATCAAGCCTCTACTTCCAAAGTGCTCCCATCCACTTCTGCTGTCACACACAATCACCACACACCTGCTTTTAGGCAGCATGACAATGTCGTTGGAGTGTTTTCATCTTGTACAAATGGAAAAGTGTCTCTTTTTTTCACTATCTGAATATAAAGTTTTGAGGAGCGTTTACGTAAATGAGATTCATGTCTGACTGAAAGCTGTCACTATAACACCCTGATGAAGCTAATAACATAGTTAATCTCCTGTCTGATGAAGGCTTTAGCAGCAGAAACAACCTGACTAATCATTCCTGTGGGAAGCTTTATATTATGTACTACAAATTAATTTTGCTCATCATACCTGTGTTAAATACAACATTAAGGTGCATTTGCTCATCTGATTTACTGTTTATTTACATATTACAAATAGTCCTTTAATGTTTTTAAGTGCACAGCAAGTATTTTCCCCCAGGTGAATTATATCACCGCTGAAGCCTTAAGTCATTTACTGTTAAAACTAAATGTTTCTTTTGTACATTTAAACTAACTTGACCTTCAAAAATGGAAACTGATTGCAATGGTTAATTATACATGAGGAAACGAGGTAAAGCTGATTGTTTTAGCACAATTGCGTGCCCTGCAGGAGCTGACATCTAAACTGCATGTGAAGGACAGAAATGCTGCAGTATCAGCTTGTTGCAGATATTGAAGCTGTTCATGGTGTAAATAAAAAGATACACAGCTGACAATGTGGCCGGTTGGCTTGTTTTTGTGTTGCATTTTTTGCACAAAGAAATACTCCAGTGTTTGTTTGTCTGGGTGATAGCAACAGTTTTAGTATGAGGATCCTCTGAGAATGTGCTGTTTCATGTCCTAAAAGCAATGACAGTAAAGTATCAAACAAACATTGTGGATAATGAGGAGTGAAGCAGAAAGAAAAAAATGTGAAAAACAGTGAGGCTAAAAAAAAGTAAAATGTTTTGCTGTTTATTATTTTTATTTTACAGTCGCTTTTCCTTTCTCACCCAATTCCATTATTGAAAGGTATCATTTTAAGGTGTGCATAATTCAATTACCTCTTTATACCAGAGTGTCACTGTATGTGCAAACAAGTATCCTAAATGTGTGCAAGTAGATACACAATTAAACAGCTGGTGTTAATTTGTGTGTATAGAAGCGAAGGAGCACAGAAGGATATGTTTTTACCATCGTGCAGCAAGTCCTGAGTTGTCCAAAGCAATTTTATAACACAAACATCTCAAACAGTAGTGCTCTCCACCTGCAGCATCACTTACCCTGAAGGTCGGTTTACACCCGCATGGCATGATGATAAATCTGAATCCGGCTCCTTGTTGGAATAACAAACTTCCCCTGGAATAAAAACAGATAAGAAGCTCAGACACTTCACACTTCTTTCCCAATCAGCAATGTTCCAGGCCTGAAGGTCGCTCCGTTGCCATGGAGATGGATGGACAAGGACTGAATGACGCTTGGCATGCATACCTCATACACGCATCCACACTCACATGTTCAACCTACAGATATAACACCCGCCTACAATTCACTGTCTGGGTCGTCCTCTGATCGCCTCCCACTTCCTGACCTCTCAGGCTGGAACATGCCGTTATTGGCTGCGGCCGCCTGGAAGTGATGTCCACTGTCTTTTGCTTGAAAAACTATCTGTTCTGGGCACTCTCCTGAGCCCAGGCTGAGTCAAATGATGTGCTGTCCTGTTTCACCAGACGGGTTTTTGGTCCGTCCAGACCAACCAAAATGTTTGACCTTATACGACATGGACAAGCGGGATGTTCTTTGTTTATCCAGCATCATCCAAACTCATAATCCAGCTCCAGATATTTACACGCAGCGCAAATAAACACAGCAAATGATTCACCTGCATGGCTTTGGGCAAAATGGTTTTGTTGAAGTGGTCCTCCAGGGCGTCAAAGTCGCTCTTATAAATGTCTTCCTCTTTATCCTGCAACACCAATCACATTTGTATTCATCTCGATCTGATCATTCACAACCAACATACAGCTCTCAGTGCTGTTTTTCATATTTCTATATCATAATCTTACATGTTCACATACTCATAAGAAATAAGGCTTTATTTGGCCCCTTTTAAAAAAAAGAAATAATACATCTAACTTATGAACCATTTAATAGCCTACTGAGTTAAGACTCACTGGGATGTAAAGTCTCCACCAGGTGGCAGAAGACAACTTTTAGAAGTTATCCAACATGGATTTGTACAGCAAATAATTTAATTAGTGGTTTGTTTTGTGTTTCTGTAATAACATGAGGCCGAGCTAGCAGCTGTCAGTTTCCTCCTTCTCCAACTTAACATCTCGAGGCAGACATCATCACCCAGCTTTTTTTTTCTAAATTACTTTTTTACTCTGTAAATTTGTACTTCGTTCAGATTCAGCTGGAGAAGAATGACTGGATTTGCTGCTACTGAACTAGCTTAAGGAGTCCGGTTCTATCTGAGCGGTTCTGGTGTTAAAAGCGTGTCTGGCTTTCTCACCAATGGCACCAAAAGCTGCTAAAAAATGTTAAATGACAGTCTGTGCGTGCAAGGTTCCCTAAAATTGCTTTCATTAAAAAAAAAAATGGTGACACATAGGTTAAGTAGTATTCTGCAAAAAGATAATCTGTTGATGAAAGAGGATAAAATGAAGCTGTAGGATATTATTTCTGAAATCAACATGACAAAATAGCAGAAAGTCAGACTGATTAAAAAGAACAAGTCATTTACTGGATCAACTTTTATTAAATCATTCTTTTGTCATGTCATATTTAAATTATTGTGTTGAAGTGTTGAAAAATACTCATTTATTGACTACAAAAAAGAGCTCTAAGAATTGTTCACAACATCCACTATTAAAGACAAACACATCCACTATTCCTCAAATCCGCTGTTTTGAAACTGCATGACATTGTAGATTTTAAAACTGCTCAGATTGTGTTCAGGGCATCTACTGAAACTCTCCCTTCATACTTCAATCCTTTTTTTCAGGACAGAGATGGTCATCATAAATACAACCTCAGGGGAGAAAATAACACGTATCAAGCTAAAGATAGAACAACGTTAAAATCAATGTGTAACTCTATGGAACGGCCTAACAGACAAATTAAAATCCTGCACCACCCTGGTTCTGTTTAAAAAACTACTTAAAAAGAAATGATGAGAAGACATCTGGAGGAGAGAGAGTCAGAGGGAGGTGGGTGTGGGGTCAGAGGTTGTCTAGTTTTCTGTCTTTACAGTGTTTTGTGTTTTATTGTTTATATTTCAGTATAACCAGCTGTAATGAGTAGGTGGGAAGGAGATTGGATTTATAAAAGTGCTGCTTCATCCACCCCCTTTTCAAACCTTGTATATATGTCTGTGTTACTAATGTTATGAAATGTAAATGTGGGGTTTGAAATAAATATTGGATCTTGACTTGTACCAACACATCACATGTGAGTATTTTTGATTTAAAGTCTACGTAGTCGGCCCTCAGGGCCGTCGTCTTGCAGGTTTTTAAGAAAAACTAACACACTCAACTTACATCAAATGAATCAAACAGCCTATGAAGTTCTGCACAATAACTCAATCATTTAAATCAGGTGTCCTGTTGCAGTAATACCTGGTGAACCTGCAGGAGTGGCTCAAGCTGGACATACTTGCGAACAAAGACAGGTTTGAGTTGGGGCTCTGCTTCATCCTTACTGTCTGTATTATCCTTCACACTCAGATACTGACTCCTCTTCTCACCACCCCTTCCTATTCCACTTCCACAACCTTCGTCTCCTTGTTATATTATTACAATAATATGTAATATTATAATATTATATGTAATATTATATAATATTATTATTTTATAGGGGAGTAGATGAGCTAATTGATAACAGTCCTGGCCACATCTGCCTGTCCGTCCTGGGAGAG
>JBAMIG010000016.1:12693131-12704596 GCA_037177335.1 Kiunga ballochi | reverse complement strand
TTCCTTTCTAAAGCCTGATGATGCATCACCACTCGTCTCCTTTCAATTCCTGAGCAAGATCAAATGTTATTCAGCATTTGTGCACAGAGTATTACAATAAAAGAAACAAATGTTTGCCTTGTAGCAACCTCATCATCCCCTTCTTCCTCCTTCTTTTCTTTCAAGTGCCTTCACTTCACAGTGTTGCAATGGTTTGAGATAAATTTTATGAGAAGAGTGATACCTCCCCCTCCACATCATTGCAAGCACTATTTGAGATGTGGATCAGAGACATCCTCTTTCTCCTGGTCCACCTCAAGCTCCATTTCCTTTCACAAACTTCACAAACTTTCACATATATTTGTATATATGTTTGTGTGTGTGTGTGTGTGTGTATAATTTTATTTTAATCTGCAGCAGAAAACACTGATGCATATCCCACGCTTTCAAAAAATTACTCATGAAACAAATTGTCCCTATTCAATAGGAGTGGGAAGATACCAGTGATTGTTAACCAAAAACGCTACCAGAACATTTTCAATAATTACACGCTTCATTAAAAATAACCACTAGACGACACTGTATATAATTATAATAAACCAATAATAACAATCATTACTAAAAACAATCAAAATGCTCTGCATATATATCATGTCATACTGTGTACGTGTGATTATAATTATGACTATTCTGGTGACATCTGTTGGTAAATTGGTAAAGAGAGAGAGAAGAAAAGAGCAAAAAAGAAGCAAAAAGAGACTAAACAAAGCAAAATGTCTATATGACACATACTTAAATCAAAAGACATTCTAATATACGTAATTTTAACCATTCAGAACTGTTTAACACTGTATCATGATCTGTATCTTCATGCGATGATGAGGCCACAGGCACCAGAAAAGGCTTCATCAGGATCTTTTTTCCCTGAATTATGAGTTATTTATATAATTATGAATTATATGCTCATTATGAGTGTAATAAGATAAAACAGCATACATGGCCTGCAAATACAGATCAATATCTGGCTCACAAACTGGAGTGCCTGGAGGATTATTTTTTAAATGTAGCAAAATATTGTTTATTTTCCCCAGGAAGACAGATTCACACTAATGTGTTAATAATCATGAAACATGTGTTTCACTAATACTCTGTGGGATTACAAATGAGTGTTTCAGATTATGAAAATTTTTATTCATATATATGTATGCATAATGTACTATAATAATAATAAGGGATGGATGTTTTCCTGGGTTAGAGGTTGATTTACCTGCAAAGGCAGCAAACGGCAAGAGGAGGAGGAAACTCTTGGTGCATCAGATCAAGTTAACGATGTAGAAGATAATACAAGTGAATAAAAAAACTGGATCCAGCAGATAAAAAATGTTTGAGGTTGTTATAGTCCAACTTTAGATTATTTAAGTTTATGTTGTTTTTCTCCTATTCATATTTATTAGAAAACCCACCTGATGTGTTACAAGTTCTGTGTTTATATACAGCTGTTCTGTAAATAAAAAAATGTTTTAATAAAAATGAGAATATAAGAACAACAAATGGTACATCCAGTATAGTATTTAACAAGTACAACATGCTTCTTTTAGTGGCACAGAATACTTTTCAGTGTGAGATTAAAATTAGGTTAATTTTGTGTTTAATCATTATACTTTCATGATAAATAAAAAGGAAGGTCAAGAAAATGAATTGTTCTTTGGGATTTCTAACTCCTCTCTGTCAGATCTTTATGCCAAACCAATTCAAATAATGGAAGTGGAAATCAATGCCTGTGGTTTCAGCAGAAGACTGGCATTATGTCACATAGCAGGTCTGCAATGTAATGCTGTGGAAATGTTGAACCTTTTGCCCAGGAGTCACAGCCTACTCGCTCAAGTTACACAGTAAAACGGTAGTGGTTTCATGAAACAAAACATCCAGAACCAAAGATCCAGGAGGGCTGAGCAGCGAGAACCCTGCATGTCACAGCTGGGCATTCTGCACACCACCTCTCCCCAGCATGGCTGTCAATTGAGACCTGATTGACAGTACCTGGGCTGAAAAGCCAGGGGAATGGATCTTTGGCCTGGATTTATTCTGCCAGTCAGACGCAGAAGAGAGGAACGCTGTAGGAAGAGCAACAACTGGAAGGAGATGCGATCTGCAGAAAGAGAGGTTGGAGCGCGCACTGAACAGACAACAGGGAAGAGCAGAGAAGATTGAAAGCGCACCGCGCCACGAATCGGAGGGAGTGAAAGATGCTTCACCTCTCCAGTCAGTTAAGTAACCTCTCCTCTACTAACTCGGTGTCTGGAACAAAAGACCAAAAAGGACTGAAGCCCTGGCTTAGTTGTTTATTGTGCTGTGAATTGGTGTGCTTGCAAGCTTCTGGAACCGCGGGTCCAGACGAAGAGAAGCATCAACAGCTTGTGCGGACAACGTCTCCTCCTGTCAGCTATTGGACTGCTGTGCTTGGACGCTCTTCTTTTAACTTCTGTACTTTTTAAAAAAAAAAAAAAAACTGTGCATAAACTCTTTACTAAATCTTGACCCGGCCTGTGGTTTGTCAGCTGCTGCTCAGTAAAACCAAGGGCTCATTTCCAACAGAGGCCTGTGTTGTACCGCGTTACAACTGGCGTTGTCGGCAGGATTGGTTTTCTGAGTTGAGCGGCTGTCATTCAGTATGGCAGTGGAGCCAGCAGTGGTAAGGCCTCCAGTTATGAAAAGCCTTTTTTTTTTATGGGAAATCCATGGGTTTTTAAATTCAGTGGCCCTGGATCCGAAGCTAAACTTGGGGAATGAAGATCACAAACAGAGACAATGCTGAGTTTCTAGCCAAAGGAAGACCCCCAGAAAGCAGACTTTTTGTTAAGTTGGCTAGATGGGAAGGCTAAGAGAAAGATTTTATCTTTAGATAGCGATGACGGGAACACTCCAAAGAGAATTTTTGATGTACCGTCTGAACTATATGGGGATAACACACCTGCAGCACCCCTCAGGGCCCAATTTTTTTAATTGTTGCCAAGAACCTAACCAGACTCTTAGATCTTTTTCCCCTTGGTTATGTGAACTTTTTCCAGGCAGAAGCAGAAAGACCCTACAGGCTTAGACGCAGGGGATGGTCTACTGAGGGACAAGTTTATCCTGGGCCTGAATAAAGGGCCACATCTGCCAGGAGCTTCGGCGCCAGGTACGAAAAACACCCCGGCTGATCTTTGATGAAACAAAGTTGGAAGCCCTGGCACTGGAAGGGGAACGGGAGGAGCATTGGCTTACCTCTAGCTGCTTGGTGGTGAGTAGACCAGCCCTTGCAGCAGCAGCGAAGCCTGTTAAAGACTGGAAACAAGAGCTGCAAATGGAAATTCTTAATGAGGTAAAGGAACAAATGGTTGCAATGACAAACTATTTTAACTGAACTGAAAGACTCTGTTTGCTCAGACCAGGCTACTCCACATTCTCCAGCTCCACCTGTGGGATCTAATTAGTCTTAGACCCACAACACACACAATGGTGTTTAACATACGGGACCCCCAGGGCCGGCCAATATGCAGTAACTGTAAGAAAGCAGGCCACATTAGTCGTCCTCCTAGAACACGTAACCAGGATTTTTAAGTAAGTCAAGTGTCAGGACCCCCCCCAAAATTACCCTTTTAATCCCAGCCTAAAAGTTAAAATGATTGGAGATTGTTCCCTGTTAGATGTCATGGTAGGTGGGGTGGATGTAAAGTGTTTGGTGGATACTGGTTCCCTGGCCACCTTATTTAGCGAAAGTGTGTGAAACTATTGGAACACACACAGTTGCAGGACGGAGACTAACTTTCCTGGCTGACGCTCGGAGCAGCAAATAGGTCGCATATACCTTTTGGGGGTTACATGGTTGTTGACTTCCTACTTTGTGGGGTCCGGCTACCTGAATGTTGTATTGTGGTTGTGAAAGATGAGGTTATGGGAGTAAACAAAGCCATCTTGGGGATGAATGTGGTCGGAGAGTGTTGGAAAGGACTTGTTGGTAAAAACAGTAACAAAACTCAGACAAAACCTCCATTTTGTAGCAAAGAGTGGCAATACATTTTTGTGGATTGTCGGCATATTCACGCAGTCTCTCTTGTTAAAGACTGGCAAGTTACGGCCAGACTAGCTAGTTGCCATTATATAGACATTCCTGCCGGCAGTGAAGCTGTAGTGTGGGCTAAAATCCCTCCCCGCTCGAGACAATGTTATGGCCTTGTAGAGCCCTTAGAGGGAAATGAGAGCATGAAGGTGGCAAGGGCTCTAGTTACAGTGGGAGAAGGGCGGGTCCACCTGAGGGTGAGGAATTTAAACCCTTACATTGCCCACCTCAACAGGTTCCAGAAGCTAGCCACAGTTTCTTTGGTCAACCCTGAAAGTGTGAGAGGAGCAAGCGGTCTCCATGGTCGTCAGTCCAGGGGTAGTAGAAGTGAGCCTCACCATGGTGGGACAAGAGCATCTAGAAGTGTCGAGAGGGCTGATATTCCCCTTATCAATGGATAAGGCTTGACAGAAGAGCAGCAACAGGAGCTAGCCAAACTGCTCGTAAATGGCAACATGTGTTCTCTACTCACCAGGAAGACTACGGATATACGGATGTGATTACACACAGGATTCCCACAGGTGATACGGAGCCCTTTGTGAGAGGTTTATGCCAGTGCCCCCTACCCTTCATAAAGAAGTGTGAAGCCTGCTGAAGAGCATGTTGGAGAATGGCATTATTACAGAGAGCAGTAGTCCCTGTGCTGCCCCAATTGTCCTGGTACAAAAGAAATGTCGGGCTTGGCGGTTCTGTGTAGATTACCGTAAGCTAAACAATGTCCCTCATAAAGATGCTTTCCCTTGACCTCGTATTGAGGATTCTTTGACCAGTCTAAACAAAGCTGAGTGGTATTCTACATTGGATTTAGCCAGTGGTTACTGGCAGGTTGAGGTGGAGAAGAATGACAAGGAAAAGATTGCATTCACCACCCCATTTGACCTGTTCCAGTTTGAGAGGATGCCATTTGGTTTGTATAATGCCCCGGCATTCGCTAGTGGGAGCCTTCAAAACCCCAGAACATAACAATGATAACTACAGTTCTTTCAAGTTAGAATTTCTCGCTATGAAATGGGCAATAGTGGAGAAATTTAAAGATTATTTGTGGGGGACCATGATTACTGTACTGACTGACTATAACCAACTAGTTCACCTGCAAATGGCAATTGCACAGTTGGCGAACTTTGATTATAATATTAAATACCATCCTGGAAAACTAAACATTAACGCAGATGCCCTCTCTAGGCTCCCTGTTTCCCCCACAGGCTCCGGACAGGCTGAGGGAAACCGCATTGTCCTCCCAGGCTGTGGTGCAAAGCTGGGGTTGGGACCCAGGATGATGGAGAACATTACAAGCTGACGATAAAACGCAATGACAGGAGAAACATTACCACGAACAAGGTAAGCTACCCAATGCAATGAGGAGGCAGCTATGCTGGTAAAACGACTGTTGAGTCACTTGAAGCAGTTTGAACTAAAGGAGGGGGTTGTTTGCAGGAAAGTGCAGGACTCACGGATGCTCGAAATACTAACCCAGATTGTTGTCCTTGCCATCCAGGCTCAGTCACTCTGGGAAACTTACCACCAACAGGCAGGACATCCAGGGCTGGAAAGGATGCTGTCCCTATTACGTAGAAAATTCTACTGGCCCCAGATGGAGACAACTGTATACACTTGGAACCAGGGCTGACCACGTTGCGTCCTACACAAGACTAAGCCACAAGGTAAAGCACCACTAAACCCCATAATACCTAAAAATTCTATGCACATTGTAGCCGTGGATTTCCTGACATTAACCAGTCCTCTGGACAGATTCCAAAACATACTAGTCATGACAGACATGTTTTCTAAGTTTGCATGGCCAGTCCCTACTTCAGACCAAACAGCCCTGACAACTGCCCGGGCCTTGTGGACTCATGTTATACAGCCATTCGGCTGTCCTGAAGTAATCCACTCTGACCAAGGCCCTAACTTCGAGTCAAAGACTATGAAGGAGTTGTGCCATATTTATGGGTGTGGCAAAAGCCGAACCACTCCTTTTCACCCAATGAGAAATGGGGGCTGCGAGAGGTTCAACCAGACCCCCCTGAACCTCCTGGGCACGCTAGAAATGGAGAAGCAAAGCAGGTGGGTGGAGTACTTACCTGGGCTGGTCCAAGCCTATGACAACACTATTCCACAGGTTACCCACCCGCCTTCCTTATGTTTGGCCGACATTTCAGAACCTCCGTTGAAATCATGACTGGAACCAATAGCCCAACACCCTCTGACACGACGATGGACTGGGTGAGTAACCACAACAAGCAATTAAGCTTTCAAAGCCTCTTGTAGCCTACAAAAAGCTGCAGACAGAAACAAGATGCTGTATGATCGCACTGCCCAAGAGGCTCCTCTTCTGCCTGGTGAACGAGTATTGGTATTGGATAAGAGGAGCAGAAAAAGAAGTAAACTCAGTGATAAGTGGAAGGAGTTGCCTAAAGTGGTTGTAAATCGACCCCACCCTAGCAAACCAGTGTACTGTACTAGACCTGAGGGGAAGGACGGCCCTGAAAGCACACTCCACCGCAACCTCCTTAGGCTATGCCCCCACTCTCTACCACAGCAACCTGTTGCTGAGACCAAAGATACAGAAGAGACCCAATGGCCCACTTGGGGACTGCTGGTGCCAATTACAGCAACAAATGAGGATCAGCAGATTAGTCAGTTAAGTAACCTCTCCTCTACTAACTCGATGTCTGTAACAAAGGACCGTAAAGGACAGAAGCCCTGGCCTAATTATTTATTGTGCTTAATTTGGTGTGCTTGCAGTAGCTTTTAACCTGAAGAAGAGAAGCACATCAACAGCTTGTGAGAACTACGTCTCCCCCTGTTGGCCGTTGGACTGCTGTGCTTGGACGCTCTTCTTTAAACTTCTGTACGTTTTTTTTTTTAATAAACTAATTGTGCTTAAACTCTCTACTAAATCTTGATGTTGTTTGTCAGCTGCTCCTCAGTAAAACCAAGGTCTCATTTCGAACAGAGGCTTGTGTTGTGTCATGCGTTACATGCATCCGAATGGAAGAACTGTAACTCCAGCCATCAATCTCCTAGTTTCCCCAGACATCTTCAGACCATTGTTAAAGAGATAGATTCACAGAAAGATATAAAGGTGTGTTCCTGTCATCAAAAGGTAAAATGAGCTGATATAATTTCATGATTGATAGACAGATTTATTTGTCTTTTGTCAGTCTTTGTCTGTCATGAGGCTCAGACTGATCTCACTGCCCTATAAAAATAAAAGCCTCATATTATTTTGTTTTAATTCATGTGACTTAAACATGGTTTCACACAGGACAAATTTTTCACATTACAGCATAAACAGTGGAACATTATTGTGACAAAAAAGTGCCAAACGCACATATTTGTTTGTGCATATTGAACAGAATATATCTCTCGGATCATCCAAACAGTCCTGGCACAAAGTCTCCAGCAAAATGAGCAATTCTCCTTCACAGACCATGGTGCCAGGAAATGCTTAGGTTCTTCTACAACCAGAATCACCACATATAAATTATGTGAACTTAGTTTCTCCATCCCCCTCTTTCAGACCTCCTTTCATGCCTTTTGCTGCAGTAAAACTGGAAATACACTTCCAAAGTTTTTCAGGAACATAAAGGATCACAAACCCTGGGTCCAATTTGAAAGTTGAGACAAGGGACAAAGGACTTGGAAAATAATCTGCAGACTTTTAAAATAATCAACTGCTCTGCAAGCGAGCAATAGACCCTTCAATAGGCGCAGCTTTTATCTGAAAGACTTTGTCTATATGTATCTACAAAGCCAAACAGAACATAAAATAAGCAAAGAAACACCATTATCAGAGCCAGCGCAGAACTTCCTCCTGGAAGAATTTGAGTAAATATTTATGAGGTTTACATGAAAATTCCTTGAAAAACACACCGACTCAGGAAATCCCTTGCTTATAAATCATTTTTAATGTCGCAGGGACCTTCCAAACATCTTTAAGTTGTTAAAATACAGAAAATGTCTCACTTATGTTCATTAATAAACAAAATAACATGCAACTTCCTGGGAATATGATGCCAGATCCACCTTTCCAGTATGGAGTTGGGCTTCCTTTTGCTTTCATAAATGCATTCAATGAGATGCGAGAAACATCCTGGAGCTTTTGGTTCATCCTGATGTGGTAACAATACACAGTTGCTGCAGATGTATCAGCTCCACATGAACAATGAGGATCTCCTGTTCCATCACATCGAATTGCTGCTCTGCTGGACTGAGGTCTGACTGTGGAAGCCATGAACAGCTAACTAACTCATCGTCATGTTCAAGAAACAAGTATGAGATGATTTGTGTCATGTTGCATTATCTTGCTGGAAGTAACTACTGTATTGCAAACCGTTTGCAAAGACCCAAAACGCTCCCCACATCAGCCCGTGCTGTGAAAGAAAACAGGATGGAGTCATGTGTTCATATTTGTTCTGCTAAATTTTGACATTTGAATTTTGAATGTTGCAGCTGAAACTGAGACGCATCCAACTCATTTTCCAAATCTTCTATTGTCCCTGATTTCATAAACCTTTATCCTTCATAGCCTCAGGTTCCCTGCTCTTATCGGACACAGGAGGCACCCAGTGTGGTCTTCTTCATCTTCTACTTTCCATTATTCTTCATACCTTAACCAGTAAATATTTGAGCAACTGTTACCTAATCTCAAACCAGTCTCCTTTAGCATTTTCCTCCAGAAAACCAATTTCGATGCTTTTGAACTTCAGCAAGTCATCCTGACCATGAATTTCCAAATGTGTCAAGTTGCTGCCACATGAAAAGCAAGTGTGCCTAATAAAGTGGCCATGTTAATACAATATATAGCTAACCAAAAAGGATGTGATGAGCTGATCACTGTAAATCCAGTAAAACACAATCGAGCGTGCAGGAGACAGGAAGAATGGGCGAGGCAGTGCACAAAGCATCAAACACCTTTGTGTTGCTCTTATCATGCGCTCTCCATGTGTCTGCCTCTCATTGGACTGCAGATAATCAAGAAGAGCTTGTAGGCTACATCACACGTTTGACTCGACCATGTTCACCTGGGTGACAAACCAGCTGGTGCCTCCATCGCCTTGAAAACCTGGGGGGCAGCCTTCAGCTTTAAGATGCCCTCCCCCGGCCCCGAGAAGTGGCCCAATCGCCCTCCTTTCCTAGTCACCTGATTCATGTGCTGCCATTTTACACAAGTTTGGCTGATACGTTGTAAAAAAAAAAAAAGGAAAAAAAAAAGAGAGAGAAAGAAATGGACCTGTCAGCAAACTGAATCTCTTTTTGTAAGAAGATAAAAAAAAAAATTGGGGATAAAAAAAAGCAGCAGAGGTTGGATGCAGCCAGCGTGGGGGGGCTGTGATCAGAGGGGTGTTTGCGGTCGCTGCATAGATCCAGAGGAGAAACCGGGTAAAGAGAAGGTGGAAAGGACGATGCTGCTTTACGTCGTCTCTCGTTTCTTACTTTTATTAAACGTCTCTTCAGTAAATGGGGTTGCAGCACAGATTAATCGTTTCTAAATGATTGACATCGTTTTTTGGGATTCAGCCCTCGTATTCGGACGCACCCCGCCACCGGCTCCTCACCCTTGGCTGCATCTATTTCAGGGATACATCATAGCGCACTGTACATTAATGTTCCAGCAGCTTTTAATGCAGGCCGCTCTGATCCGGGCTATAATATAACCCGCTTTTTAAACAGTTTCAGCCAGCGGGCCATCCTGTTGCCTTCCCCTGAACCGTGTCTGTGTCTGTGGATGTGGAAGTGACGCTCCTCTGTATTTTCTCTCTCTTTCTTTTTTTGGCCGCCGCATGAATTCTCCCACCGGATCCACGTCGGTGTACGCTGCTGCTGTCCTCCTCATCCTCCTCCTCCTCCTCCGGCTGACTCTCGCAGAGGGCACTACCCTCATTCCTGACGTTAAAGGCATTTTGATCGTCCTCCCCGGTTCCCCCCACCCGGACATCACGCCACCTGCCTTCCCGTCCACCGCCACCACCTCTTCCGTACCATGTCGGGACAGTCTTTGACGGACCGGATCGCCGCCGCGCAGCACAGCATGACCGGGTCTGCCATCAGCAAAGCCGTCTGCAAGGCCACGACGCATGAAGTCAGCGGACCCAAGAAGAAACACCTTGACTGTAGGTTAAGCATACCATCACTGCTTAGTGTCATAAATAGCCTGCATGCATTTCTCCTCACAAAGGACAGCTTGTATAAACACCATCTGCTGCGCTCCCCTCCTCTCTCATCCGGCCCGGTTTATGTTTGCAGCCTATTTTATTTAGTCACCATCACATTCCCTCACATTTAGATGCAATTTACGCAGCAAAGCGTAGGCTACACTCAACAATGCGCGAGCTTCAGTGGTAGCAGTGGATTTTCAATCCAGGGCGACAGACATGCACTATCTGGGCATGTCATTCAGGGGAAATAGGCCACTGTGGTATAAGCTAATCATATTGCAAGCAACCGCTTTATAGTGCAGGCCTATCCATTATTAACGCCACTATCAGCACACACTACATCCTCAGGAGACTCTTAGTACAGAATGTGCGTTACTGTGCAGCATCACCTCGTTTTCACACGCGCGCGTTCAAGTTCACCGTGACGTCCTCTGATGCATTGTCATTAGCGAGTGTCCTGAGGTGCAGGGGGAGCACAGTTATAGCCTAAAGTGTGAGAATGTGTGTTTGTTTAGGTGCTGTGCCATTGCTGTTACAGTGAAGCGTCAAAGCGCGCTGCTGCTTCTTTCTGGCCACGTCCTGATGAGTGTGTGTACAGTCTGTACCCACTCCTGCACGTGCGACCATTAGGTTAGGTTAGTTGGCTTTCCTGTAATCACTTGACACGATCTATAGAAAGCACAGCTAATCAGTGGTGCAGCCAGACAGATCCACAAGCAGCCAGTCCAAACAGGTGGACAAACGGACAGACGCGCAAAAGAGCAAGGTAGACTTGATCTGGAGGAAACGTGGATAAATCAGTCAGAGAGACATCACAAGGCAAGTAGCCAAACAGCATGGGAGTCAGTCATCCAGCTGCAGAGTCAGCCAGTCATCCGGCAAGTTTGGCACTAGATTACTCAGTCATGTCCACAGCAGAGGGGACACCGGGGATTCTGAGCTCCTTTTCTATGTGCCACCACCTAAAATAAATCTAGATTTGCTTTGACATTTAAAGAAACAAAAACAAAGCAAATAAAACGGATTCACTTAATGGAACAGTAAGTACTTCACTTCATCCTATTTAGGTTCAACTCTTCCTCCTGAGGGTAACAAGCACTAAAAGTTCATTACTAAGAGGTGTCACTAATGTTGGTCATTTACTATTGTGTCAGATAGATAGATAGATAGATAGATAGATAGATAGATAGATAGATAGATAGATAGATAGATAGATAGATAGATAG
>JBAMIG010000016.1:12676791-12690318 GCA_037177335.1 Kiunga ballochi | reverse complement strand
CTACTCCTAAAACAAGATAAAATAAGCTGAAAAGGACTGAGGGAAGTGAGCTGCCTCTGCCTTCAGCAGGAGACAGAGCTTGAACTAAACGGGACTCTCTGGTATCCAGCATGTTAGTGGGTGCAGATGACATAGCTCAGTGTTCATATAAGGTCATTTTGAGGAATAAACAGACTGAGGTTCACTTCTTAATCTATTTTTTTCTCAGTAAGACAGCAAACAAAGTCTCTTCTTATTTCTATCTGGTTTTTCATTCATTTTACTGTATGTTACTTGCTGATGCACTCTTCTCTCAAGTCTCAAGTCTTGTCAATATCAAACTTTGATTTAAAATGTTTGAAAGAACAGATATATGTCAGATTCACTTATATTTTCTATCTCTTTTTGCTATGTATGAAATTTATTCCACCCATCAGCTTATTCCTTGTACTGAGCTGAGATCCTCTCTGTGGCTGGTTACAACCTCACTCATGCAGCTGTGACATTTTTGTGAACTTTATGTTAATTCAGCCACATAATGTGAGTATCTTATCCAGGAAAAAGATCTTAAATTAGCTGATAAATGCCACTGAGCAGATCCCATCTATAGAGTGAGGGGACTGTGGTTAATTAATAGAAAACAAGAAAACATTTTTTTTGTCTGTGAGGATTTAAGCCACATTTTTATTATGATCATGAAACATTTTGGGATCATATTCACATTTTGCAGCTTAAATAGTGTATAAATGAAAATGAGGGCTATAGAAAGAGATGCGCCATTTTAAACAGACTCAGTAAATCGTTGAGATTTCACAGCTGGAACGCAAACGTCTCATCTGGAGCTGCATCCAGAATCAATAACGTATTTGGAGCGATGTTCTCTGCTCCGGCTGTACATGTAGTTCTCATTTTGAAATCATCCATTATCTGCATGTAACGGTTTTTGCAGTGAATATAAAAACAGCCATTTTTCTGACTTTAAAAAGCTGCTGTTCCTGTGTTAAGTTGCCAGAACAACCATTTGCACACTCAGTCTGGTGCTTGTCAGACCACTGAATTTGGCACACGACACAAAACTGAGCTGTTTTTTTAAGCTGCGTTCTGCATTTGCTTCAAGATGTGATTTTAAACTCCAGATGGGTAAATGTTTGGGGTTTTCTCATGTTAGCTGAGAAATATGCTCCGGAGGACAGCTCCATTACTTCTCATTAGAGTAAATAAGTGTCTGCTAGGTAGATTGTGCTTAAAGAGGATTGATCTCCTTTGTTTCCATCTTTTAAGATGATACATGAACATTTTAAGCTGTTTACAGCACCTCTGGTTCTGTTCTATCTAACCAATACAGTTAATAATGAAAAACAATCATTAATTTATGTGATTGAGTCAGTTAAAATGCAGCAGTCAGTTTGAATAAATCATTGTGGTTGTTTGCTCGTTTCATTGATTGAACATGGGCACATATTACACCTGTTTTAGGATTGTTGAACTGGCTACCTGTGTGATTTTAGGGTTAATTTAATGGTTTTTAAATGTCTTAGGACCTTCTTATCCTACATAATTGTTCTTACCATATGAACCCTTGTATACCTGACATCTTCTGGCACTGGCCTTTTCATAATTTCCAAAGTTAGTACTTGGCCCTACGGGCCTCCTTCCAGTACAATGTGGAACAACCTGCCGGAGGACCTTATGCTGCATAGAACGTTAATACTTTTAAAGGCAGGCATTTACCTATCTATTTAATTTGGCTTTTAACTAGTGTTTTATTAGTTTATCTTATATTATTTTTAGTTAACTATTTTTAACATGTCCTTAGGTTCTTATTTTATATTATAACTCCAGTGTACCTCTGTGGGGACCGCCTGCACTGTGTGGGTGCTACTGGTTCTGGCTGGGATGTCTCTGTCTCATGGAGGGCATCTGCTTGGGCTGAATGAGGGTTGGTGGCAGGGCCTCCTCGTCTTTTGACACTTTGGTTTGTATTGTTTCACGCTGGTTTTCTCTGTGTCCTGCAGACCTGATCCACTGCACCAATGAGCTGAACGTTAACATCCCTCACCTGGCAGACACACTGCTAGAGCGCACAGCTAGCAACAGCTGGATTGTGGTTTTCAAAGCGCTCATTACCACACACCACCTTATGATGTACGGCAACGAGGTGAGCAAAGCGCATCGACTCACAGATGCCCCCCGACAAAGACGGATTATGTTGCAAAAGGTCACGATGACGGCGACGTTGTTGGTCATCCTGACATAAGATGCTTGTTTTTATGAGATCCTAAAAGTATTTCCCTCCCTCAATAAAAACAAGAATTTAAAGTAGAAAAAACCCTCTTGAAACATTGCTTCATCTTAAATAAGTGTATAAAATTATAAGGATGGATGAGTTTAATTAGTCAAAGGGGAGAAAGTATTTTTTCTGTGCAAGTTAACACCATTCGCTAACAGGCATGACAGAGAGAGACCACCATGTGGATGTTTGCAAGACAGCCAAACACATTTCTTGATCTAAAAAAAAAATAAAAATAGAATAGTTGAGGAAAAAATAAACACCTGTCTGACACGCCGCTTACCAGGTTGTAGCATTTTCCTCTCTAGCTCTTCTTCAGTCAGATTCTTTGAAGCTGCATCTTCCACATGTCCAACAAAGGCTGATGAAGTATTCTGCTCACATTTCAATGGCCGGCATGACAAATCACCTCGCTCCGCTGCAACCCAACAAGATCAACAATCCAGACATGAAACATGTTCAATGATGAGCGGCTCAGACGGCAAAGAAAGACTGCGGCAGAGATTACTCCGGGGGTGATGACCCTCTTAAAGCACGCCAACAGCAAAGCTTTTAGCGGCTCCGGCAGTGACACGGTGTTTTGAGAAATTGTCACGGTGGCTAAACTGACCGAATTTTGAGCCTTACTCTATTTTTTTTTTACTGGTTTAACCTGACCAGAAACCAGTTTGTTACAGTTTATAGAGTAATAAGGAGGCAGCATGCTTCACTGGCCTTATGTCATCTTCTGTAAAAGTCGCTTTGAATTCAAAGCAGCCTCAGAACAGCTGTTTTATAAATGTTATTCCTGGATTTTGTATTAATGTTCAAAGATCTAACATAAGTTGAGTCAGATTTTTATATTATAACACTGCAGTTTGGTTTCTGACCTTTATTACCATGGCAACTGAAACTTGCATATCCCTAACCAAACATTTGATCTTTAAATATCAGCATAAAATTGCTAATAAATAACAATAATAATAAAAAAAATATGTATGTAGAATATAAATATAAATGATAAAATAATAATAATAAAAAACATTTTGGGACATTTTTAGTTGATATGCAGGCTTTCCATGAATGGGGAAATACACCATAAACAAGACTAAATGGATTTCTCACCATAATCAGTAAATGAGCTCATCTTCCTCCAGAGCTTAAAGCTGCATGATACCAGTGTTCCTGCTACCTTTACTGTTTACTTTGCTAATCTTTAACCAAACGCTGGCTGATGTCCATGCACTGTTTTAACAAATTAGGATTTGTGGGATTAGAAAGAGTCTGAAAAATTACTAACAGAGATAACAGAACCCATTTTGTCCCATTATGTTTTATAGCACCACAAAAGAATACTGGAAATGGGCATTCCCATTAAACCCAGGTTTACTAAATAAGGGTTGAATACACTGTCATCCCTTCAAGCGCATCTAAACGTATTTGTTGCTCGATGAGGATCACGGTTGTACATGTTGCCCGAGGGTTCCCATGCAGCAACATTGCACTGACTGCTGCACACACAGAAGGAGAATCATTATGGCATTGCTTTAATCTAGCAAACTCATCCTATGTGAAAACCTTACATAGCACTAACTTTAGTCAATAAATGGTGTTTTTATTATACTTGACAAACACATTGCCCATGTCTTACCATGGACGTGACACTACCAGGAAGCAAGAGGAGATAAGTCACTAACTGTGTCCTCTGTTTTTCCCATCAGAGATTGATGCAGTACCTTGCCTCCAGAAACACGCTCTTCAACCTCAACAACTTTCTAGATAAGGCTGCATTACAAGGTGATTTAATGTCATTTGGCTGTTTGTTGAGTCAGCAGTGCTGTTTGTATAACAAAATGACTTTCTGTCCGACTCTCTCCGGCTCTGTAACACCATCAATAAGCCACTATTCAGAGCCTGTTTCAAAGAAATCAAGATTGGAAAAGTAAAAAAAAAAAAAAGGTTCTCTTTGTCTGCTACTGGACATTGTTGAAGGATGCTGTAATTTGAAACAGCTCAGTGTGTGGTCACGTACTTAAGATGGAAAATGCATTAATTTCAAAGGATAAAAGTGCAAAACTGGTGTCGGCACCATTAATAAAGGTGTGTCGATGTGTTAACATAGTGTGGAAATAAACTAAGATGACCACCTTTTAACTACAGCGCCTCCTCTCTGCCCTCCAGGATACAACATGTCAACCTTTATCAGACGCTACAGTCGCTACCTAAATGAGAAAGCCATGTCTTACAGGCTAGCAGCAATGGACTTCACCAAGATGAAGAGAGGGTAACACTCATTCACACTGCACACATTAGGGCCATTTCACCGAACTGGTGTCATTTCTGTGCCTGGAACATTTTATGTATAAACGCACATGAAAATTCCATTTTCTTAATTAGCTAAACCATCCTGCACAATGATCTGAGCCCAAATGTTAGATATGTGCTGGAAAGATGAGGCTTTCACTCAGTTTAACACATTTTATTTGATTCATGAGGCACAATCCACATGTCACATCACAACAGGAAGTAGCATCAGCTGGATCTTCTGAAGGCCATGAGAAGACCAAAACTAAGCTCTGTCTTTCATTTTTCTATACATTTGATCATAGTTAAAATATTTTCAAAAAGATTAATCTCAGCTTATTGTCCTGTCACTTAAATCATGCATTAGTTATCAGTTATTTTTGAGAATAGATATTTTACTGAATCTCTACATTGTGCTTAGTCTCCTCATGCTGTTAGCAAGGGTTATAATTCATGTTTTTGCCAACTCTGTGCAAAAAACTCAGCCTTGTCATTCATTTTATAAGTAAAACAACTAAGTATCCGTAACAAGACTGAACCATCCATTTCCATTTACAACATGGAAATGGCTCCCATTCGGTGGAATGACCCATTAACTGATGACATCCCTTTTTAACAGGGTCCACGCCCGCAGCATGTGTGCACACTGTATCATCTTGTGTGTTTTAGGGCTGACGGTGTGATGCGCACTATGAACACAGAGAAGCTGATCAAGACTCTGCCCATCATTCAAAACCAGCTGGATGCACTGCTGGATTTTCAGGTAAACGAGCTGAACCCCTCACGTAGAAGCCCAGAGCAGTCACCGCGGCATGTCAATCCAACCCCTTGTTCCTGTCCCACAGCCAAACTCCAACGAGCTGACCAATGGGGTGATCAACACAGCTTTCATGTTGCTGTTTAAAGACTCCATACGACTGTTTGCTGCCTACAACGAAGGCGTCATCAACATGTTGGGTAAATCATGAACACGAGGATTAACACTTTATACCGAATCTGGATTTACTGATTCAATTTTATTCAATATTATTCAATATTTTTCAATATTCAATACTTTGGAGACTTGGCCTCCAACGTCTATTTTGAACAATTCTGTGATATATAAGTAATATAAGTAACTTATGTTGGTTTTCAAGTAGCAGCATTTATTTAATGTAATATTGGTCCCTTTGCTGATTCTTCTGCTACACAGAGAAATACTTTGACATGAAGAAGAACCAGTGCAAAGAAGCCTTGGATATCTACAAGACCTTCCTCAACAGGATGACCAAACTGTCTGAGTTTCTCAAAGTGGCAGAGGTAACATCCGTTTGTCCTGCTCCGTCTTCCCGAGGAGGAAACACAGAATTAAATCCCTGTGGAAAGGATGGCGGCATCCATCTGGAGTGAATCTCAGCAGCCGTCTGGTTTCACATGCACACGTAATCCTCTCAGTGACTCGAAAGAGTCGAGCCTAAACTGAAATTCCACTTCAGCCTGTTGAGATTTGCTCCAGACTTTGTTACCTTTGGTTTCTGATTTACGGTCAATGTTCTCAACCAAGACTGACCGCAGACCAGTCTCCAGGGGCTTCGTTCTCCTTAATCTTCCTAATCTTTTCTGCATATAGATATTCTCGTGTCACTGCCCCCCCCCCCATCCCCACCTCTCTTGCCCTGACTTGGGAAGACGAGGGGGGTTACATCAAGGCGGCCATTATTGGCCAAGCCTTAGCCTTTTAGAGAACCACTCATGTTCAGCTTCCAGTTGAGGGACCCCTCGTGTGCTGCCTGTTCACATGCCTGCACTGCATGTCTAAGCAAGCTCTTTTTTTCTATTCTATCTCTGTCACTTCTTCTTTCCGCTTTAATTTCTCCCCTCTTCTTAAGAAAGATATTCTTATGTGTATAATGGCTGTTATCCCATGAACAGTTGGAGTTCTTGCAAGGCTTAACAGTGAATATAAATAGTTTGATCCTCTGTAGACTGCGTAACCCTTTCCCATGCGTCATCTTCAAAAGGCTTTCTCACTGCTTGGTTTCGTTCCCATTTGGAAGAAGGTTTGGGGCGCAGCCGCTTGATCCAAAGAAAAAAAGAATGACAAAAACGAAAGACTAACGTTGACTTTAAGGACCCATTTTCATTTTACCTGTCTAACAAAATTTGTTTGTCTGTTTTGTGTGTCATCTGTGTTCCTCCCTTCTCCTTCTGTTCAAAGTCAACATTAGTTGAGTGTCTTCCTTTTGGATGTTTTCTTCCTCGCAGTCACGTGACCTGTTGTCCGCCCTCTCTGCCCTGCCTGTTCAATCAGTCGATGTGCTCAGCATTCATTTCCAACCAGTCTCAAGATTTCAGTGTGTGTGTGTGTGTGTGTTTATTAGTGTATGTGCATATTCTCTGTATATATAGCTGTTTGTATGTGTGTGCATGTGCCCTCCTCCCTTCCCCCTCTGTTGTCTTTTATTTGTTTTCCTTTCCAGCCACTGCATGGAGTAATGAATGCTTGGGTTTGATTCTTCTTTCTCCCTCCTCCTCCTCCTCCTCCTCCTCCTCCTCCGTCACATGCCTCTCCCCCCTGTTTTAACTCCGTGGTCTTTTCTTTTTCCTTTGGTTTATTTTTGTTTCTTCCTTTTTTTACTACTACATTTGGTTTATTTTCATTTTGCCTTCCTCCTCCCTCCCCTACCCCTCCTTCCTTTTTTGTGACACAGCGAGTTGGGATAGATCAGGGCGACAGCCCCGATCTCACACAGGTCAGTCTACATCTCATCTCAATCAGTCAATCAACCAGTCAGTCAACCAGTTTATAAATCCGCCAATTCAGTCCCATACTGCTTCATTCTAAGCCGTCCCGTTCCCTACTCACCCTACAGACCTGCCCACACTGCAGCAGCCCCTTCTTCCTCCTCTCTTCTTCACTCTCTCTCCGCTTTGTCTCCTTTTCTGTTTGAACAGAGTCTAGAATAGAGAGGAGAGAATAAATAAAGACCTTGCAAATAGCCATTTTCTTCCCTCAATTATTAAGCTTCATTTGAGGAATTCCATATTTTTGTCATCTGAATCATTGCAGAACAAATTTTACTCAAAGTTGTGATTTGAAGGTAAGAAAGAATAATTCAAACAGCTGAGTAAAAAAAAGCTTTTTTTTTTATCCTTTTTTTTTTTGCAGAGTAATTTTTTTTTGTTTATGATTGGTGCTTGGCATTTTCCCCAACGTAAATATCAAAGCCTGTCTGTTTACTCAGTGGCTTATCAAAATGCAAGTCAGCACAATCTTAAGAAGTATGTTTTTTGCCCATATAAGCAGTGTTCAGGTCATTTTTTGAAAGGTTTACGTCCCTTTGCATTAGCTGTGGGGAGAGCAGCGAATGGTTTTTTAAATAGGTTTCTGCAAATACGACTTGGATAGGTGCACATAATGTCATCATAAGTACTGCATAACACAGCCTGTGGCCTATAAAACAGAGGATCCTTTTCAGTAGATGCACAATTGGATGTCGACAACATGACTACAAAGCAACAGACTGAAAAGGGTATACTTTTAAAAACCGATGTTGAGCTTGTAGTGCTTATGAAGACCTTATACGCCCTTATTCAACCACACAGTGACCCATGCCTTTACTCAGTTGTAGATATGTGTCTGTTTTACTTTTACACTTTTAGCATATTCTAGATTTCTCTGAAGAAGGATATCCAGAATTCGCATTTTACTCTCTTTCCCCCTTAAAATAAGTATATGAGAAATCTTTTCTTTGCCTGTTGTGTTTGCTTTGTCTTCTCTGATGCTGAAATGTAAAGCTCTGGATGAAAATCAGGGTATCACATGTGGTCCAGATGATCCCATCCATTCTTTTTGTTTCCCAATAATGACCAGCTGCTCAATGTGTATGCCTGGTTTTTCCCCAGATGTTTACATTTATAAGAGTTAACTTGCTTGGCTTCCAGTAGGATACCTCACCTGAGATAAGAAATCACCAACTCCAGACCTCTTGGGCCAGTTTCCTGCAGATTTTCAATGTTTCCCTGCTGCAACCAACAAGACACTAGCTCAAGACGTCCGGAGTTGGTGATCCCTGCTTTGGATAATTTGATTGCTGAGAAATGTCTAGACCAAATACAATTGGTAAGACAGTAGTCTGACTTCTCATCTGCTTTGGAAGTTAACTCTTTTGGATGGTGATTTTCTTTTATGTGTATGTGTGTAAAAGTGTGTGTAAGCTGAGAGTGTCTGTAGACTGATGGCCTCTGCATGGGCTCGTTAGATGGCTCAGAGGCATGTTTGTTGAGTTTCTACTCTGGAGCCCTGCAGCAATGATGCTCTGCCGTGTCTTGATCTGTCAGTCCTGCTGCAGACTCTCTTGCATGATCCAGGGCTAATGTGTGCATGCTGGTCAACCAAACCTGATGAAACCAAATGCAAAGTCAGAACAAAAGAGCTGCAGTAGAGTAGACAGCAAATCTGAGGGTGATGTTTTCATTTTGCGGCTGCTGTTTGTGTGTATGCAACATGAAATGAGAGGTGAGGAGATGTGGTGGAAGTAAAATATGCTCCCCACTTTCTCTACATGGATGTGCTGTTAATGGTTATTTCTTTACTCCATGTACCCTCCCCCCCTCACCCCCCTCAGGCTCCCAGCTCTCTCCTGGAGGCTCTGGAGCAGCATTTAGCTTCTCTAGAGGGCAGGAAGCTCAAGGACCTGTCCATTGCCAGCAGGTAGGATCAACCTGCAAAGAAGGGTTTTCTATCTGCTGCAAAACTGTCAAAGCTTCTACTGTTGCTGCTCCTTGCTTTTGCTTTATCTTAGGTTATATAACACACTTTTAAATAAAACATGAGGATTACACTCATTTAGAAAGCAAGAAATCAGTTCATTAGTTAACAAGTTTCCCACCATTATTATCTTAGTGTAGCATTTTAGCACAAATTAGCATTACATTCAAAAGTACATAACTTAAAAAAAAAACTTTTTAGTCTATTGTTTTAATTTTGGTTCCAAAATGCTCATATATGAGTAAGAAAATGAAGTGAAATTAGAGGAATTAGAGGTGTTGGTCCTTTTGAATGTGAACCTGTTGTAGGAGGGTCTTATGAAGCCAGGTTTTGGGGCATGATGCTTAAAGGCATTTCTCAATCCCTTTCCATTTTTTGCATTTCCATTGAGGATTACTATACAGAATAAAGAAAGAAATTAAGTTTGCTTCTCTTCTGCTCTTGTCAGAAAATCAGAAATGACTGGCTGTCAACACAGAAAATGAGTTTAAGTTACAGATTTCTACAGGCTGCAAATATGTATATTTGTGCTTTAAAACATCATCGCTATGCATTATATGCATTATAAATAAGCAGATGTGATTGAAAAGCCTCAAGCAAAGAAAGTCTTCTATTAGCTGTGTAGTTTTTAATGGCCGATGCTGATAATGGTTGATGGGCAGTAATGGTCATTAGCTGGCTTACTGGTTATCTAAACATATTAAAAATAACTGTCCTGATTAAATAAACAACTTTTGCTACCATAGCTGTGAGTGGCTGAATATTACCCGGCTGTGGTTAAAACACTGATTATGGGGAAACTAATTTTCGGCTTTAACTAGATATTTTTGATAAATATTGTTTTTTTTGTTTTTTTTGTCACTGACAGATTTTACACAATATGTCCAGGTTATATCAGTAAAGTCTCCTTTAACTCAAAATGTATGGAAGGTGTAAGGGATGGTTCTTCAGATATGTTTGTTTGGCAGAACTTACATAAACAGATTGCTGTGACATCATCGAACCATGTTGTCACTTGCAGCATAAGGAGTTTGGTAGTAGACTAATCCAAATGTTTAGAAGTGATTTCAAAGTGTCTGCAGTCATTAAATTAGCTGCAAATGGGATGATATATGTTATTCACCTGAAATGATTTAGTTTTTCTTTGTTTTTTTTCTTAGGGGAGATGAAAATATTTTCAAAATGGCTGATATTTGTATGTGAAATTAAGCATTGAACAAAATCAATACATTGAATATCCGTAAAAATGCAAAAATCAAACATTTTTGAGTGCCAACATTTTTAAACACCGCAACTTTGCAGAGTAGATTACTGTGACTCAATTCATTGTGCAGAAAGATGTTGTGTTTGTGTCCCACGTGCAGATCCAGCACCTTGTCTAGTGCAGTGTCATCTCTCTCCAGCACGGGGATCTCTCTTAGTCGTATGGATGACAAGACAGAAGACAACAGACTGCAGCAACACAAGGCAATATATCCACATACTGATGTCAGATTCAGATCAGTAGTAGATTCAGATAAAAGAGCCATGCTATTCCAGTCATTTGTCAAGGAACAGTGAGAATTTATGCTTTTCCAAGCTATTAAAACTAGAAAATGTGATATAAGAAGATAAAATAAATTATTATGTTTGTTTTTTTTTCATGTAGGAGGATGGTCATAAGGTGATTGACATTCAGACGCCCAATGTTTCACCCAGCACCCAGTCAGTGGGCAGTGCCAACAGTAGTGGAGGGGTCACAGATCTCTTCTCCAACTCACCCATCGTTCCCATTACCAACCAGTGAGTCCAAATTCAGATGAAAATCATAGGTCAAACTATGCAAACACGTTTGTTATCAACAACCAGCTTTAACTTTGCTGCAAGTGCAAATTTGACATTAAAATTTCATATGAGAAATAAATAGTCTTTTTCTTTCCTCCAGTGTGCCAAATCTCACCAGTGAGCTGTTCACCCTGCAGCCCAACTTCACTCCCATCCAGACCACACACACTGTGCACAATAATAATAATGCCTGGGGAGGTAAGGCTACACACACACACACACACGCACACACACACACACACACACACACACACGAACCTACACGGACACATGCAAAAACATCCCCACTCATCCACAAACAAGCTCACACTAAGGCTGCGATGGCCGGTTTTCTCATACTCCTGACTCATTACCCTCCTCTATCTTTCCATGTTACCATGGTAACCTTGTACCTAGGTGACTTGCTAAAGCCATCCCCACCTACTCAGATTCACAGCCCAGGAGCCCCATTGCATTCTGGGAAAATACTGCCCAGTGATTTGGACTCTTCATTAGCAAACCTGGTTGGCAGTGAGTAGTCTTTCTCTCCTGATGATTATTTCTGTTTTCCCAGTTGTTGTTCTCCACTGCATTGCTTTTTTCTTTTATTTTCATATTTTCTCATAGACCTGCATTTTGGGGGAACGCCAGCTAAAAAGTGAGTGGATTTGTCACTGTGTAAGCTTTAATAATATGCATGTTTTTGTATTACATGCATATATTGTCTGTACATCATTAGGCCAGAACTCCAGTGGAGTCAGTTGGTAGAAAAGAAACCCACAGGAGGAGGTGGGTGGCAGTCAAAGACTATGTGCACCAGCAACAACTGGACTCACACCACCCATCCAATGGCACCTGCACCGATGCCAGTCCCTCAGATGGTAAAATAACCGATTTATAAACTGTAATGCTGTTGGAAAATGGATATTTCACTTCAGTGCATTGGCAAGTCTGTTAACAAATCTTTAAATTTCAATTTATGATGCACACTAAACAGTCCCTGTTCATGTGCGCACCTATTAGAGCCCTCACCGTAATGAACACCCGATATAGAGTCCTCGAACCCTCATGGACACCATCCCTTCTCTATCTCCATCTACGCCCTTTGCATTCCACTCTTATTATCTACACGTCTCTTCTACTCAGCCTGGTTTCATCTAAATTCGAGACTAAACAGCCTTTCAACTCAAGCTGCTCATTTTGTCAGTAAATGATTCAGAAAGCTGCATGCATGACATGAATAGAGAGAATAGACAAATGACCAAAAAGAATTGGTTCAGCTCAATGCATGATAAACCGATCAGCTCTTTTTTTCTTACTTCTTTCTTCTCTTTCTCTCGGACTCTACAGAATGGGATGATATATACTGGATATGTAAGTTAAATTAAAGACAACTTTATCATCAACATCTATTCTGGACACACTATCCTTGTATTATTGATGCTTCATGAATTTTCAGAAATCTTTGTTAGGGTTGTATCTTTAGGAGGATTGACAGCATTATTACATCATTTATAATTGTAATTTTTTCTCTACAGGCTCCAGCACCAGTGGCTTTTCCTATGACGACACCCCAAGTGCCTGTGTATGGAATGGTAAGGAAATATTCCCATTTTAGTGTAACTTCTACATATATTAGGCTCTTTCATTCAGAGGCTGAATACTCATTTATTTGTCTCCATCTACACTGCCTCGTTTGTCCCTCATTTCTACCTGTCTCTTGTACTCTTCACCTGCACTCACCTCTGTTGTGATAAGCTTCCTCCTCAGATGAGTCATCAGATGGGGGGCGTTCCCATGATGCCCCCGCAGCCTGTCATATACAACCAGCCTGTATTGAGGCCCACCAATCCTTTTGGGCCCATCCCGGGAACACAGGTGATAATAGTTAAACTGCAGTATAATAATGTTGTGTTTAGTTTAGGCATATAGATAAGTGAGATTATGAAAAAGCAGGCTTGGCTTGGGTTTTTATTATTACCTACCTGGTAATATTGATAGAAAATATTAATATTTGGCTACACATAATTAAGTAATGGTCACAGGAAAACTGGACATATAGAGACTTATAGAGAATTTTTCAACAAGGATAAATTTTATTTTGAAAGTCATTGAATACTAAATGATCTGCCAACTAAAACTTGGTAAAAAAAAGAGGATTTCACTAAATTTTTTAATATAATTTTATTTTATTTTATTTCAGACACATCATTTTGGTCCATAGCAGTAACAAAAACACACAAGAAAAGATAATAAATGTAATTTTTAGTAAGTTTGTATAAAATCTCTTAATCCAGTGCTTCCGCATAGCGGAATTGTGCAGCTCAGTGCGGGGTTAGATAAAGTATCTGATAGAATATTCAGCCTCATCCAAGCATTGCATAAATTTATATATTAATTGTCTCAACAATGTTAAAATCCA
>JBAMIG010000016.1:12665396-12676691 GCA_037177335.1 Kiunga ballochi | reverse complement strand
TATATATTGCTTTTCCCAACAGTGTTAACACCCACAAACACCTATATATATATATATATATATATATATATATATATATATATATATAGAGAGAGAGAGAGAGAAAGAGATCACTGTGCTACCTACAAACCTTCAGTAAGAGCCTGAAAACATCACTACATGTGTGAAGACTACTTCTTCTATGGTTCTGCCAAAGATGTGTTGTGTATAGAGGTGTACAAACAGCTCACAAAACACTTTAAAGGAACAGAACATATATAAACAATAAAGTGTTCGCTTGTGAAGAGTGTACAACACTGTCTGTGGATATCTGTCATCCCGACAGTCATCATTTACAAAATGTCCGAGATATTTAACCTCTCTGCAGGCAGTGAGAGGCTTATAAAATTATTAAAACACAGGAAAGTTTATATTTTTATCCTCTCTACTTCTCACAGTCATGATATTACTCTTAGCGGGTGTTGTATTTTATCAAACTTAGTACCAAACTCTGAGCAGACTTTTAATAACTGCTGCATCTCAGCACTGTGTGGACTGATAATAACCAGATCATCAGCGTATATAAGATGGTTAACAGCAGTAGATCCCATAAAACAGCCAGTTTTACAGCTATTTAGATCTTTTCAGACTTGATCAATGTGCACATTCAATAAAACTGGCAAGACACTGTCCTATTTAACTTGCAGCAATTGATTTAAATACCAATGGATTAAAATTCAAACTAAATACTTTTGCGCATTTTATTTCATTACAGTATAAAATGATAGGATTCACTGCACAAATTAAGCTGATACATGCTATTATAGCATACAAAGACATATTTTTTTGCTGATGCATGAACGTGTCAAGCAAAAATTGCTAGCTTAATTTGAAAACACCCCTTCAGCGCTGAGTCAACATGCTAAAGAACTGGAGTAATTAAAGTGACGCTGTGTAACTTTGGATCCAAACATTAGCCTAATGTGAGTAATAATGATGATTTCTGGGGTCAATATACAGTGTTTAATGTGTGTTGGCACCCCAAAGGGAGCTGCCCTCTTCAGAAACTAAACAGCATAATTTTGCAGGAGGTGGTCCATTTCCCATGGGATCATGTGACCCGGAGCGCTTTACTACACTCCCTCTTTGTAAATACAGAAGGCTCTGCTTTCCGCTATTATTCATCCTCCTTGAACAGAAGTTTGTCATGGCTGAACAAATAAGGAGACAAAAACAGTGTCTGAAGAGGCCAGAAAGAGATAGCAGGAAAGGATTGCTCCAGAGGAAAGACCAGTCACCTGTCAGTCTGATAAGAAACAAGTGTGTAGTGTCACAACTAAGACTGTTTATTTTGCGAGTCTTGTGTGACTTCCAGCAGCCTGAGTAGCCAATAAGTTACAAAGTATCCCTTTAAGATTCAGGGTGTAGCACATTACTGTAACATTGGTTTGAAGTGGAAAAAGGTCATTTTAAAGGAAGTAATAATAAGCTATCAAACCTTTAGGGGGAAACAATTACATCTTGACACATTATTAAGAGCACAAAGATTTTTCTAATTACTTTTAGCAGTCTAGTTTCTTTTCATTTCCCAGCTCTACAGCATGTAATGTCCTTGTCAACAGATGCTTGAGCACATGATGGGATTTTTGGTTGAACTAAATTGCTCTTGATCACCCATCAAACCTGTCTTCTGCAGATGCACTTCATGTAGAGATGATGATGTAGCCATGGCAGCAAAGCTGAGAGGAGAGAGGCAAGTGAAAGATGGAGAGAAACAGTCGACGGCATACACAAATCCCAAACCAAATCCAGTGCAAGAGGAAGAAAGAAGAGGGAAGATGGGGAAAGGGAGGAGAAAAGACCAGAGGATGGATAAAAGATGAAATGCTGATGTCAGTTTAATGTCACATATTCCTCTAATCTCCTCTTCTCTCTCCATGCGGCTACTGATCTCTCTGTATGTGAACCTATGAGTACAGTGCCGGGGCATCAGAGGCTCCGCATCCGCCTCCCTCATCCTATGTTTAATTTGCCACTTCACATGGCAATTATGACCTAACGCTGACTCTATGACAACTAAATGGAGGTTTTGAAGCAGTTTTTGTCATTTTCAGACTCCTTCATACTGATCATTTCTTCATAAAGGCTTATCCATGTCTCTCTTTAGTCCACAACTGAGTCAAACTTGGAGGACCCGCGTCTCTTTCTCTGATTGGATCGTTTGCTGGCACTTTACTCAATGTGAACTTTGCCAAGGGTGTGTTTTCTGTGTAGGTGACTTTCAGCACTTGTCAGATTGGTTCCTGGATGCGTGTCACCCAAGACCCGATTTTATAAGTTACTGCTCTGAATGCGTGCGTGCCCCCCTTTTTCTACATTTTAGCGTGCTGCATCAACACATTTCTCTTTATACACTCCATTTGTTCTTAAATGCGTAAAACAATGATTTGTGGGCATGCTTGTGCGATTGTCGATGGGTGTAGCTGTCTAGAGTGTGAACTGTGTCTTTTGGTACCTGATGTCATTACTGTGTTTTGCCAGGTGCCGATGTGTTACTGCACTGGAACTAACTGATGAAAGCACTGATCCAGACCTAGTTATCGCATTTGGATGTAAACAAACCTCTCACTAACTTTGCTAAATGGGGATGTGCTGTACACTGTGCGTGTTTTGTTTCTTGTTTGTTTTGTTTCTTTCTCTGCAGCTGTGCAATACTGTGCAATCTCATCACTGTCCCTTTCACACACGTGTAGCCTCTTTAGAGGCTTTTTTTTTGCTGTTAGTGTTGTACTTTTGGGATGTCCCCCACCAGGACAGTAATTCTGTACAAAATGCTTTTTACTTTTTGGGTTGTTTTTATAACATTCTGTTATATATGTACTGATCCGCTCTGATCGTGAACAAATGCACTGAAAGGCACATAGAGGTGGTTAGATAGATGGAAAGTGATTCTCAGTCCAACCAATCAGAAACAGTGATTTTCTTTCATGTCCTGAGCATTTGTCCTGTCCAAAATAAGCCTCCTGTCAAGTAAGCTTCATCTCAGAAAAACAGGATTAGTATAATCACTACACTACATGTCCATCCAAAACTGAAGGACTTTAAAACGCTCTTATTGCAGAAGGCGGAGATGCATCTAATCTTAGCATGTAGGGACAGGACGGCTAAAGGTCATTGAGAGAAGTCTGGTAAATGCCAGAATTATCGGAAAGCGACTGAGGGTAATGTCTTTCAATCTCAACCTGAGTAATGCCTGGAGTGATAGAGTACAGATTAACTCAGTGGGATAGGAGTAGGTCTTAATGAGGCATTAAATGTTAATGTGGATTTTTCCAACAGATCTAAGGTCACATATATATACACTCATACACTTACATACGTACATATACATACATATATATACATATATAGCACAAACCTTCATGGAGGGGACAATGCTCTGCTGCACAAAAACCTAAAATCATTGCTGGGATGTACAGTTGAAAGGGGCAATAACTGATTGGGGATGAAGTCGTTTTCTATTGATTGTGTCTGTTCTATGTACATGTACCGTATGTGTGTTTGTGTGCACATGCCTTCACATAGAGATAAACAGGGTCATGTTTCTCGGTTAGAGACTGAACGTCTCTAAGTGAGTTGGTAGCGTGTACTAACTAGCATAATGTTTTTTGTGACCGTGTCCGAGTCTGTACCACACACCAGTTCAAGGTGGCTTAAGGATGACGTATCTGCTGAAAAACCAGTGGGTCTGAGCCAAATCTCTCCTGAAGGATGAAGGTGCACAAGCTGGGGATCTGTAAGAAAAAGCATCTGGGAATTGTAAGGTCCTGTTGGTGTGTTGTGATTCACAGCTGGACTGAACTGTGACCCGAACGGCAGCCTCCCTACAACCACAACTCAACCAGCAGAGACGCTTGTGTTAGAAATCTTTAAGGCAGGCGGATATTCTCCAAGGCGTCACCTTTCAATGAACATCTAAGAGATCAAAGGTCGTTTCACTCCATCTTTCCTCGTTCCAGTGGTTCGTCTTTCTCTGTCAGCTGAATGCTTTCTTCACTTCCACAATTAAGCTCCATCCATCCTGGGCCAACCTCTGACTGTTACCGTGTCCCCTCTGTATATAGGTAATGCTGTTCATGTGTTTTTAGACGTGCTCCCTCTGTAAAAGTGATTGAAGCCCCATTGGACGACTTCCCGTACGTTGGACAATTTATTGCTGTATCTGTGTTTGAATGGTTGTAATTTGAAGGTGTCATCATCCAGGGATGGGTGGGGTGGGCAGGGTTGATGTTTGTATCCATCACAAGGAGGATGGGGCGGGTCAGTGGTAAACTATCACAACTGGTCTATACCAAGAGTGTCTTCATCAAGGAAGTGGACAGGACAGGGTCTGTCCCCTTCAAAACAGGAACATTTTTTTTGCACCAAAGTCATCATCAAAGCGCAGCTTCTTCTTGTTCAAGGTCACCAAGGATGGATGATATCAGAACTACAAAGATTATTTTCCTTGTTTTTTCGCTTTATTATTATTATTTTCAACAAAGAAACTTGTCTCTTTTGCATGATTAAGTGTTGTCTTTTTATTGGCTCGTGTGCCCGGTAAAAGCATGACCATTGTGTGAACTCTCTCTTACAGGCGTGTTTGGAAAATGTTAAGGAAATTTCTCCATGAGATTCTTTTCTTTTTTTTTTTATTTACTTACCTCTTGGCATGAACATTCATTGACATTCATAATCAACCGTTTTACAATGTAGGGTCTGGTTTGAAGGCTGCCTTGCATGGAGAAACGCAAACCTGCAAGTGACCCATCAAACTTCAAACCCAGCCATCATAACTGCATCTCTGTAAAACATCATGGATGTCAATGGCAGTTATCACCTAGCTAGCTAAACATTGCAGTCTTGTAAAAAGTCGCTCTTTATTAAAGCGTTGCTATTTTCAATACGTGTGTTTGAATGCTCGCTCCTTTTCCACATGAAGCCAGCAGCATCATGGGAGGTTGTGGTTCAAAGTACTGTAATCTGTGTTTGGTCTGGTCCACACTGTGTGGTGTTTTAATGTGTTTGCTCAGTCTTGTCCTGTCTCTTTCCATCAACTATCTTAGAAATCTCTGGTTTTCATCCTCCGAAGCGCAGACTAGTTTCCAGGCTTTAATTCACTGGAAGATTAGTCTTTGTTTTTTATTAAAGCAAATCAGAAACAATGAGAGTAATTCATTTAGATTTTAAGCCAATTAAGAGCAGATAGATAAATATACTAGGCTTCAGCACTTTCATCTATCTGCTCTTTTTTTGTAGTAATGGCAAAGGGAATACTATCCTCTACACTTTGCCCGGCTATTCCCAGTTTCCCAGTGAGAAATATAAAAAAGAAGCTTTTAAAAGGTGAGGCTCTTTCAGGAACTAAATCATGTGAAGTACTACAAACTGCTTTAAAAATGTCCTTTCAATATTTTAAAGAGAACTGTGTAAACAATCAAACTAGATATTCAACAGGAGTCTTTAAAGAAGAGAAAAATGGGGTTAAATCGACCCGTGTAGCTGCATGAGACAGGACTGGCTGCTGGAAACCAGCTTGCGTTACCGGAGTACTGACTGCTGCATTTCCATGTCATTAAGCCAGCGAATGGCGCATGATGTCGCAGTTTTATACTTTACCCGTGTACATACACAGTTCATCTTATTACCTCAGAACACATTAGTATAGGAGACGTTACTCATGTGCAGCATTCATTCAGTAGTGTCTGTCCGTAAACTGTTCATTGTTGTTGAGGGCATGAAACTCAGCAGTGTCCATGAAAAACTCTGCAGCAGGGAGTTAAGTCCCAGTTTCTTCTTTCATTTTTTCTATATCAAATTACTGAATTATCAGGTTTGAATTGTTATCAAATTATTGATTTTTATTTAAAAAGGCATAGGTTGATGTTTTTGCAAGAAAATGGAATAAAAATGTCATCTGATTGCTGAACTCTGATTTATTGATAATTCTGTCACGTTTCTGCATCGAAAGCTTTTTAAAAAGGAAAAATATTCACACAGAGGAGTTCCATTCAAATTCATTTATTGATCAGTAAACAGTTCAAAGAACAAAGGACAAAGTAATTTAAAACAACATGGTAACTTTTGTGTTTATTGTCATTCATACAAGTTGAATGTGGCATCAAAAATCGCTTTCTGGGAGGAGGGGAGTCAAGCGTTGAACCAGCAACCGATCCTGTGCCAATTTTTTCAACTGTAAAATGGGAGGGCTTACCAATGTGCTCTTCGGCAAGGCACTTAACCCCAAAGTGGCCGCAGGGTTGCTTTAACTAAATCTAAAAACGAACCATCCATCCTAATTGTCCCAAATCTGGCTCTGGCCGTGTTTGCCTGGCAATCTTCAGTGACAGGCTGGATCAGCACGTCTGCAGAAAGCGTTCTGATCTACACTAAAGGTGGTTTCGATGTCCTCAAAGAGACTGTATGCGACTTAAGAGACTGGGAGCAGGAATGCATGAGCAGAGTATGCTTGCAGAAAAAATAAGCAGGGCCATCAACAGCAGGAAATGGATAAACTCCACAAATTTCAAATCCTAACAAATAAAAATCCCTGAAAAGGAGGAAAAAGTATCGACAACCGTGGTTCTGTACTGTATCTGTGTGCTTGTGTGTACGCGTGTTTCGGGGAGGGGCAGGAGTGTGTGGTCTGAGTGTTTACCTTAGTGGGGGGACACCCCATCGTCCACAGCAGTTTCAGGCCTAACGCTGCTGTTTTCCCCATCCCACTCTACAGCTGCGTGTGGCGTACGTCCAGGGCAAGGGCTCAGTTTGGCTCCCTCCCACTCTAGCTGCAATAATCAGCAAGAGGAAGAAGGTGGCTGGAGCAGCAGCAACAACAAAGCATGCAACTAACAGTTCACATGGAGAAGGTGGAATAATATGGAAATGTTGAGTCGCTATGTGTCACTGGACCCTGACAAAGCCCTATCAGATGCCCGATAAAAAAAAACAAGATTAGTAAAGTGTACAATCAGAACAACTTGTAGGTTTAAAGATTCAGGTCAAAGCAGGTGTGCATTAGTATCATCTGCACAGGTAAAACCTATGAACCAGGTTAAAACGAATCTAGATGTAAAGGTGGGCTGAATGGTTGTCTCACTGCGATATGAATGCAGAAAAAGCCAATAACTCAAACCATGTGTCAAAATGAGGTGTGCCTTAGTGAAATCATACGAGACAGAAAAGGTCATCAGTCTTTCACCGATGCTAAATCAGAAAAAAGCCTCTAGTTTCACCTGCACTACAAAGACCATCACTTCATTCCCAGCTAGTCAATAAACCCTATGATATACAGCACTGGTAACACACCACCACAGCCAGAAAGACTTTTTCCTGCAGTTTTCCACAACTTAACCATCTTAGTTTCAAATCATAACTTTTAAGGGCAGATTCAGGTAACGCATAAGAAACAACAACCCAAAACCACTCGCTACAGGAGCTTTTTGTCCTCCCAGTTTGGAACAAATCAACTCCCTGAACTCATCGGGCCTGTTTAAGAAATACAATCACTTCATCTGCTAACAGTCAATGTTGTTGCTGAATGATGGATGACTTTGCTTTCTCAGATTCAAATGAGAATGAAAATATTTACACATTTTTCCTAGCATGACAAATTTGCTCAATGTTGCTGCGGGTGAGACATCAGACTAGCAAAAGAAAAAAAAAAACTAAAAATTGAAAATCCAAGCACTGATTATGCTCAATTATTGGGCAACAATCATTTTGCCAGCTTTACTTTTTGCTCATATAAATTCACATATGTACAAATCTAACAAAAAGATGGTCTCATATCAAACAACTGAGGATTGCCTAAAATGATAAATGGATGCTTCAATTTGCTTCTCTCAAAAATGTTCTAATAAGAAGCTCAACGCAACAATGGACTTTAAAATGACCTAAATCTGCTTTGATGTTTTAGAAGCATGAAAAAAAAAAAGAAACTAGTCTCAGCCGACCTTCAGATACACAGCGTAGGCTAAGCAATAGACAAAGTAAATAAGAAAACCACCCCAAGTGAAGAGGCAAACACATACTTAACTCAATCTGAAAACAAGTGCTCTGGATTTCATACATCATCAAAGTCTCTCCAAATGTTCAAACCGTTTCTCCTCAATTCAAACCTTCAATATGCTTCATCACTCACACCGTAACAACAAAAAGGCAGGGAAACGCGTCTCACATAACTGGACACCCTGTATGAAATCCCATTACAACAAGTTATTCTCCCATCCTGAAAACAAGGAGTTCTGAAATGTTCAGCAGGCCAAATGTTAATTATTTCATGTTACGAGGTAAAGTGGACTGCCTCACTACACCTTCAATCCAAAAGAGAAACTCTAGACCAATTTTGTGCCCAGTTCTGGGCCTTCTAGTTTCCTCTTCAAGAGCATGTGCTGCCTGCAGAATCAGCATTCGAGATGAGCAAAATGTTTCTTCAGGGCCTTTGTACTGTAGATGGATTCATCTAAAGGCTTGTTACTTATTGTAAAACAGCCTGGGACCGGCACAACTATCTGGTTCTCAAAGCTAAAACTGCAATATAATTTACCAGTCCTATCATCACTGCGAAGGATTCTTCCTCGTTCCAAAGACATATTATGAGTTCATTTATGCATGGACAGGTACGGTTGTTTCCTGGTGTTGCTGATTAGATTAACCACAGAAATATTTCTGCTACTTAACAAACCGGCTTTCATAGAAAAATCAGTCTCCACAATATTCAACAAATGTTTGTCGATATAATAAAGCAACACCACCCTAAATCCTGGATAATTTGATTTAATATAAAGGAATATGTTGCCACAGATAGTTTCTGATCTAAATTTCTGCAAAGACCACATAGTTTAATTTTGCAAGATCCATTAAAAAAATTATTGATTGAATTAGCCATTTTCTGAGCCACATTTCTAATTGTGTGCCTTACCTGAAATTATTTAGACAAAACAAACTCACATCTTATTTCAATTTAAGAAAAGATAATGCAGAGTATATAAAGGCCTTGATCCAGCACCATACTAGAGGTTTTCCAGGGAGATTCAGCCTTAGCCTCTTACGCTTCACTTTGTCCCAGGCAACACTGAAGCTTTAACATTCGACATGGAACAAGCCGTACCTCTACACACCTAACAAAGAACATAAATGTGAACTATATTCCATTTATCTGCCGATATTATCTCCACTTTTCCAAAAACTTTGCTTTTGACCCAATCCTAAGAAAACTAGCAACTAGTCCAGATGTAGGTACGGGGCAATGCTGTAGACTTTAAAGCATGTTTAAATTAGGACCTATTATTCTCTCTGATTTTCCTTTTTAAAATGTCCCTTACGCATATACACAGTCGTGCACACACACACACATACACACACACGCACATCAGCAGTGTGTAAGGAGTGAGTGAGCGGTGGGACTATCGATAAGGGGGTTCTGGCGTGTGGTAAGGGTAATCATGACGCTGGGGCGTGGGTTGCCCGTGTGCGGGTGTCTGCTCATACGGTGTGGATGTGGAGTAGTTTCCTGCAGCTGCGTATGCTCCAGATGAATCATACGCTCCTGATGCCCCGTAGCCGCCAGATGTATCATAGCCTGCGGAGGTGTCGTAGTTTCCCGAAGAGACATCGTAATTCCCAGACGAAGAGTCGTAGTTTCCCGATGAGGTGTCATAACTTGCAGAGGCGTCGTAGGTTCCCGGGGGAGCATAAGGTTCCGATGCAGCATATGTTGGGGGTGCTGTGTATGTCCCAGGGGGTGCTGGGGCTGTGGTGGAGGCTTGTGTCTGTGTTGTAGCCGGTGGAGGAGGAGGTGGTGGTGGAGGATTGGTGTAGGCATACTGGAGGTACTGGTACTGTTGCTGGTACTGTTGATACTGTTGGTATTGATGCATTTGTTGGTAGTACTCTGTGTAAGACCTAGAGGGCACATTAAAGTTCAACATGTGAGAAATAGAAGGAAAAACTAGGTATAAATATAAAAAAACTTAATTGGTTGGATTTTTTCTTTAGTTTGATTTACTAATGTTTTTAAAAAGTGTAGTTAAACTAGTTTGTGTATTTAGTATCTTGTCACTGTGTGAAATGAAATAACGTGTTTCCTTTAGCTTGATCCTACGTTACGATACATCATGTGTACCTAGCAACAGGATCTGACCCTTCAGGAGTTGTAGAAGCAGCTGTGGATTCCTCTGGTGCTCCGGGTGGTGTTGGCAGCAGGGCACGTCGTTTGGGTCGAATCTGAGCAAAGGAACCCGGGACAGGATCGGGGAGGAGTGGGGCTCTATTTCCTCTGATGGGGCTGCGGTCCCGCTCATTATCAGATGATGCTGATGATGCCGCCGCCTTTCTCCCTGCCTGCTGCTCTGCAAGAACCTTTAATAGAAAATATGCAAGTAAATAAAACATACATATTAAGACATAAACACACAGACAGGTTTGTAGAAGATCTCTTTTCATGGCATTAATAACAAACCTTTTGGCCTTCCTGAAAAAACTTTGCCCTCGCTGCTTCAAAGAGTGTTGTTGGATCTGGCACGGCCTGCGGCTCTACCTCTTCAGTCGTTGGATTGTGATTTGCCAATTCATGGTACACCTGATCAGCAACAGTTCCATAAACTTGACTTGCAAGAGCACCGTATATAACCCCGTCTGCACCTTTAGCACTGGTGATGCCTTTGAGAGCAGCGTAGGTGGGGTCAAACGATGTTGTATTATAAAAGGAGTTATGAACACTTTGCTGAACCTGCAAGGAAAAGTGACAAAAAAACAAAACTTAAATCATCATTAACATGATCTGGGGCAAAGTTTACAACAGACATAACTAAAAGAGTCTAAATACAATTACTTTAAAAGCCATAAGATTTTATTAAAAAGATGCACCAATCTGCTTTTTGGGATTCCTATAAGTGACATGATATTAGCAGATATTGAAGTTTTTAATTTTATGTGATTATTCCTAAAATATTGTGATTATTAGCTACTGTTAATTTTCAAGGTTTCATTAAGCTAAACCATATTTCACTATAAGAAGGCATCTGATGACAAAAAAAGCACATATCTGCTTTCTAACAAAAGTAGTAATTTAGCAGTAAAAACAATATTTTTATATTTAAGCATTGGAGGTGATTAAATTGTTCAGTTTCAGAAGGCAGGCTGATGAAACCTCACCAGAATGGGACAGTATCAAGTTACTCTACTCGTGGCTGACAAAATTACTGTTATGAAAGATGCTGTGTACCAAAAAACAAAGAAAAAAACCCTTGATGTTGTTGGGTGTGAAAGGAGTGG
>JBAMIG010000016.1:12641920-12652031 GCA_037177335.1 Kiunga ballochi | reverse complement strand
AATCCACACATAAACAGCAGCACATTGTGGAGTCAGAATATCCAAGGCTTTCCAAAAAAAGGATCTTATCTGGATGGCGGTATAAGGTGCACCCAATCCTTTTACAACCCCCCTCATGACCCATATCACAGCCTGGAAATTATATCCTGTATTGCTTTTCACAAACCTTTAGCTAATTAATTGTGTATTTTGTTAATATGACCTGCGATTGACTGGGGACCTGTCTAGGTACCTGCTACATGCTGGGATAGGCTCCAGCTCCCCTGAGAACCTGATTTGGATTGAGTAGTTTAGGAAATTAAGGATTGTTGTTAATATTTTACCCACTTAAACAGATGTGCAAAAATTATATTTACTACAGTATCCTTTTTGTATCTATGTTAATAGCATAAAAAAATCACCTAATAGAGTTAAACACTGCAGAGAGCTGCTGGAACAGTTCTGTGCAGCGCTGCCAAGTTCCTGACTCAGTGCAATAAAAACTTAAAAGGCCTTTGGGATCACAGCTTGAATCCCAATAAACAGCATCACTACTTCTGATCAGCTCTGCAATTACCTTCAAACTCTCCTCTGGAGCCAAACGGGTCTCTGTAGCTCTCTATGAAACCAATATAACTGGAAATGACAAGGGGAAGAAGTACGAGAGAAAGCAGAATGAGGTTGATGAGAACGCTAAGAGCAAAAAGGTCTGAACTAACTTTATAAACAAGAGAACAATAAACATTTCAACGACGTGTGAAGGAGAAGCTACCGAGTCCAAATACAACTTTTATGATGACATTTGTGCGCAAAACGTTTGTGTTCATTAGCTTACATATTTGTCGACTAGAATAAAACAAACAGTATAAATGATCAGTGGGCGTTTCACCTCTCAACGATTGGTCCCTTGTCTTTGATCCAGTATCGGGAGCCCTCTTTGTGAGCTTCAACAGAACCCAAGGTGAAACTGCGTCTGTACTCTTCAAGCATCTTCCTCTGGTTCTCATTAGCAGCATAACCCTGTGGGATAAGTTAGGAGAATTCCTTTGTGGTGAGTAACTCAGTGATATTTATTAATATCAGTTTTTACAACTCTGGTTCTTTATATTGAACTACGCCATCAGAAATACAGAGCATCAGCTTTATTTCCCCATCATTTCCTTGTTTTCTCACCTGTGCTTGTTGGAGGTAATAGCAGACTTTCTCCATGAGAGGACTATAGTCTCCCCTCTTCACAATGAACTCTTTGTCTTCAAAGCTGAAGCTGCCACAGCAAGACTCACACTCACCGTCTACTGCGCAGTCTGTAGCAAAAATGCCATTTTTTTTCATTTTAAATCCTCATCATAAGCAGAACAGTCCTGATCTAAAGCCCAGTTATAACAATGTATACACTCACAAGCTACAATGCAACTGGCAGAAAAATGTGTGATCTGTGATGTGCAGCATTTTGGGTGCTCCATTCATCAAACATGACTTTGCTTTTTGTTCTGACCTTTCTGCACAGCAGAAGCCAAGCGCACCTCATAGCAGGCTTTCCCTCCATCTTTCTTCTTGAACAGACGTGTGTTGTAGGCAGAAAGTTTCTAGAAAGAAACCATAATTATCTTAGTCAGAAATATAGGTGCAAAAAATGTATCTGGTTGAGTATAAATTTGCAAAATGCAGAAGAGTTTATATAGATTTAACATTAAATGATATGTCAGAAAGAAAGAAAAAATGTTACAGATATAATGTCATGATAAAAAAAAAACAAAGGATCATTTAAAGCCTGAACGTGCTCACTTTTGAGTCGAGGAACCTCTGAGCCACCTCAGCATCCTCCAGACAGCAGTTAGCTGAGAAATAGGTGGTTATTCCCTGAAGAAAAGAAAAGCAAGACTGATGAAGAGCACCCACAACTGAAGCGTAATCACCTAAAAACACACTTTACATTGAATAAGGCCTGAATTTCTGTTAAAATGAGATATCATCACCTTGCTGCCTAGGCCCAATTGTTTTTGTCTTTTTTCCAGAGAGTAGATGAGATGCGAGCAGCTGTTCCATAGAGCTTCCATCTCTGTAGGCTCCTCCTGAAATGCCTGGCTGGCCCTAACCACCGCTTCCAGCTTGTCCTGAATCAACAAGTCATTGATGAGTACGGTTTACATTTTCATGTCGGTTGCTTTGCATTTCATAAGTAATGTCATCAAGTAAAAGCAGAAGAACAGCAATTAAACAGCATTTCAGGAAATTTACCTTTGGGAGATTTGGAATGAATTTGGTGTCTCCAAAGGACTTATAGTTTCCCATGTTGGCATACAGACCTGCAGCATACACCAAGAAGGCCTAGATGTCGCACGGAAGACAAAGTGCATAATGGAAATTTTCATATAAGGTTGCAGCCCATAATGAAACCATGAAAGACACTGAAATTGTGTACCTGATACTCTTCAGAGCTGAGTCCTGCTGCTGTAGCAGTCTGTTCCAGCTGGGCTGGTGTCTGCTTCCTGAACATTTTCTGCAGCAGGACGAAGATGCTTGCAGACTCCGGGGATGTCTGCAGAAGCACTACCAGACCTCCATACCTGAGAAAGATAACAATAATACTTTCTTAATCTGTGAGCTACAACTCTTCAAATGTCAGCAGTCATTATTTCAAATCTGGAAATCAGCTCAAACAGAGGCTCTGTTAGTAACGTACCAAGAGGCCTGTGACAGGTAGTGGGCATACATCTTCTCCTGAGGTGATAGCAGACGAAAGGCCTCGCCGCAGTCAAGTGCAGAGACACCAATGTCATTTGGGAGGTAGTATTGGGAGTCCACCATCTTGACTCTGTGATTTAACACTAAAAAGTACCCAAAAGCGAAGTAGGAAGAAAAAAAAGAGTCAGGAAAGGTCTATGCCAACAGAGGGCTTCAAGATGTGTTTGCACACCTTTCTGCTCTGGGCACATTGAGTGGATAACTGCTTGTATTAATGACTACATAGATTTCACACAGATACACATTTTACTCTGCTGCTCTGCTGAAACAGTGACAATTGTTTGTAGCTTTTTAAATCTTTTACTTAAACAACACACTTGTGACTTAGACTTAATTTTAATAATCCCTTTGGGTTGGTGCCCTCAGGGAAATGACATTTTCAGCAGCTCATAAAAAAGACTCAATACAAACAATGAAAGGATTCAATTAGAATAAGTGAGTGTGAGTCATTTTACATTTACCTTTACAAACAGTTTAGTACATACCATGTTAATATACTGTTATGTTTATTACTGTGGTTTCTATAATATTAGATTAAACAGTTATGATTGCATTTGTATTCAATGTGTGTCGTATTTTGGACTGATTATATTCTTAAAATCATTCATAAATATAAAAAAAAAAAAACATAAAACTGACACAGAAGTCACATTAAGCTAAAAACAAAACTGGTAATATACTGCAGGACGAAGCCATAAACATCTAATAGAGTACCTTGAACCATTAAATGATGGCACAGATTCAACAGGAATTCATTCATTTTTATTATTAACTCGGGTTTTTAGTTTTGGTTTCTCTAATGAAAAACTCTTCTCTCATTTAGAGACAAAACATATTCCATCTTAAACATTATGTTCAAGTCAAAAGTCTGCAGTCCTCGTAAAAGAAATAAAAGTGCATAGATAACTAAAGGTTAGTAATAACTATAGGCAGTGTTGGTGGAATTAATGCTAGCATTTAGCTTACGTGCTAATGCCTGCAGTGTTTGTACGAGCAATTACAGCTCACATTGCCACAACTTCTGTAAATCAAGGTTTAAAATATTATACAAGATTTGCCTCTGTTGGGAATCCAGCTGAAAGCTAATAAAGCTGAAAGTTGGCTCAACAATCCATTACCTCAGATTCCTGAACGTCCCAGGCGAACGTCAAATTGCAGTCTCACGCTGCTCACTTCCTGCTTTCATTCAGATTTCAAACCCACTCTTAGCCAATCACAGTTTGAATTTTGTGATTGACACAAACTTTGGGCAATCATCGAGCAGCAAGGTCAGTCTATCATACAAGCTAAAGAAATGTTTCCTGACTAAATGTAAGAGAAAAAGGTACACGTGGTATCAACTAGCATTAACACAGAAATGACATATCGACATAGTCGGACGATGACTTGTATTTATACCAACCGTTAGTGGATATAGGGCTATCTGACGAGGTGGCCGAGTGGTTAAGGCGATGGACTGCTAATCCATTGTGCTCTGCACGCGTGGGTTCGAATCCCATCCTCGTCGACAGTTTTTTCCACATTTTACTGTGGAACTGCAGAATTCGGCCATTTCGCATGTTTTTGTCACTTGACTTCAGCGAACCAGAGTGCTCTTATGACAGAGACCACGCGGAAGTCACGTAGTTCTAGGGCTGAATACAGTCCCACCATGACCACTTTTTCTTTGGCGTTATGGAACGATTTTCTCTGACGAGTTGCGGAAATTAAGACAATTTTTTGGCGTTGTGAGGCAATGGATAAATATTATGCAACAAATAAAGTAAAATGTGTTATTTTATTTGGTCAGTTTTAGTTAATTTAGTTAATAAGTTAATGGTTCGGACTGCAATACCAATTCCTAACAAGTCCTAACAATTCCTAACAAGTCCTAACAATTCCTAACAAAGTCCTAACAATTCCTTCAGTTTTAGTTAATTAGATGTGCAATGAACAAGCTACTTGTATTTTAAATTACAGTTATAGTTTTTTGATAATCAGCTCCAGCAGCTCCAGTTACTCCAAGGACAAAAGCAGCTTTATTGATCAGTTCTGGTTCTGATGCTGCTGTCCCAGCAGATCACTGCAGAGCTGATCATATATTTGTGTTCAGCTGCAGAAATCCCTGGAGATCCCTGCTCTGGGCCATTGTAAGATGGCTGGTGGTTGATGGATAAAAGGATATTGTATAGCAGCTATATTCTCAGTTGCTGACTGGACTAAAACGATTTCCCACTTAACAGGGTGTTTCATATCACAAAAAGACTGTACCAGGGCTTCTCAATCCTGGTTTGTTAATGAGCCACTAAACTATACTACACTATACTATACTATCCAAACTATACTACTCTATACTATACTACTCTATACTATACTATACTATACTATACTATACTATACTATACTATACTATACTATACTACTCTATACTATACTATACTATACTATACTATACTGTGCTTTACTATACTATACTATGCTTTACTATACTACTCTATACTATACTATACTATACTATACTATGCTTTACTATACTATACTATACTATACTATACTATACTATACTACTCTATACTATACTATACTATACTATTCTATACTATACTATACTATACTATACTATGCTTTACTATACTATACTACACTACACTATACTATACTTTACTATACTTTACTATACTTTACTATACTATACTATACTATACTATACTATACTATACTAAATAGCTTTTGTGAATGGTCTTATTTTTGTAATAATTAAGTATACTTGAATAGTACACATAAATAAACTACTTTTTTCTAATGCCAGGCTGCTGCTAATCTTATAAATGAAAGTTTGAGACTGCCAGGTGAAAGTAGATTATAGCTAAAATGATAATTTATCCATTTTTTTTAGCTTTGGGTGCCAGGAAACATGGAAACCATGCAATGGACCCTTTATGTCTAATTGTAAACACAGAGAATCATAAAAAACTCTTAGACAAACTTTTAAAGCACTTTTCATTCTTTTAGTGGGCTGTTTTGTTTAATACAACAAACCACACAATTTAGTATCTTTTCAATCTTTTTATTGAATAAAAAAAATGTCGAGTGAGATATTCACAAAGATTGTGCAGCAGAAGCTAGAGCATGTCAGCTGTACCGCAACGACGTTTCAAAGTGGCTGCTTAGATGACGTGGCTGGGTTCGGTCTATTTGTACGACGCGCTCAGTTTTCCAATAACGCACGTTGGTAGGTTTACATTTCTTTATTTTAAACAAAAAGCATTCACAGCATAACGCAATGTAGGCTTCTAGATGCAGTGTTTAAACAGCATGCAACCTAATCAATCATTACAATTACAGCTACCCAACCCTCCTCTCTGGCAAAACCACAGTTACCGGCTGGCAACGCTCTTTAACGTTCAAACCTCCACATTGACACTCTCCACATTACATCACCTAGGCAACCACCTTCAACAAATCATCCATTTAGCGATAATTACTCCACATCCCTTTTATGGCTCCTACATGTACCATCCAAGTTGTAGTTTTAGGGACCAGTCTTTTGCCACCAGAGAAACGTTAGCAAACTTCTGAACACATCTCTAGTGTGTTCGCATTAGGGTTCATGCTTGATTTTTGCCCTCTCTTCTGTCAGGAGGTGTTGCAGGAAGTACCCAGCGATAGCAGTCTGAAAACCTGAGGCTCCTGTCCACAGCACAGCTAGTGCAGTACACAATTCCCAAAGCCAGCATCACCACGAGGAACACACACAGAGGCACCAGCAGGGCTACAAGCAGCCAACTCTTGTCATGCTTTCGTTTGCCTTCATCAGATTCAGCTGCTTCTGCTGTGCTGTTGGTGTCCACCGTGCTATCCATCTTTGCCTCCCCAGCCCCACCTGGTGATATGTTTGCAGTTTCAGCTACCACATCATCACTAGGTTCTTTATTTTCTATCTTAGCATCGGTATCAATTTCATTGCCCGTGTTGCCTTTTTGGGTTGGGGATGGGGCCGTGATGGGGTAATGCCTTGGTGACAGGTCATTCCATTGGTTTAGGTGATTATCTGACCTATGAGCCACATCAGGGGAAATTCCTACAGGGGTATCTGTCCCATACTTGGATTCAGGAGCAAATGAGGTAGACCAGAGAATATACTGAGCAGAGTCGCCGGGGTCTGGGTTCAAAGTGGAGTATTCTTCATCATCACTGAAAGGCTGGCATGTGAGTCCATCCGGCTGCAGATCAAAGCCGTTGTCACAGAAACACTGGTAACCTCCAATGATGTTGAAACACTGCTGTTGGCATGGCGATTCTCCCAGACACTCATCAATGTCTACGCATTCTCCTTTGCTATCTATTTTATAGCCAGGGTTACATAAGCACGAAAAGGACCCCACTGTGTTCGTACAATAGCCTTCGCAGGTGCCCTCGTCAAGGCACTCATCAATATCCACACACTCGCCCTCGTCATCTGGCTGATACCCGTTGTAGCAGGTGCAGTGGAAAGTGCCTGGGATGTTGACACAGTGTTGTAGGCATGGATGCAGTTGACATTCATCGACATCCAAACACCTGCGGCCATCTGGACCTATTTGGTAGCCATGGGGGCATGTACAGCGGATGCCCCGATCTGTTTTCGTGCAGTTATACTCACAACCCATTTCCACACAGGCATCATTGATGTGGGGCTGGTCAGTGGTGATGTCGGAGTTGGAGTACAGGTCAGGCTGGTCTGTTTGGCTCAGGGGATCAATCTTACAGCTGTAGCCATCCTCATCTAACACAAAGCCTTCAGAGCAGAAACAGTAGTAATCTGTGCCTGTGTTTTGGCAGTTCTGCTCACATCCATGGTCCCTGCTGCACCAGTCCAGCCTTTCTGGTGCTGAAGTAGATGAGCAGAGTGGCGTATCCTTAGACCAGCCCACTGTCTTATCATCCCTCTCCATGCATAGTACCATCTTCTCAGCAGGAGCGTTTGGGTTTGAACTGTCTTCGGGGCATGGTAGATTAGCAACAGAACCAAGTGGCACATAGGTGAGCAGGGTGCTGACGAGCTGAAACGGGGTGGTGTACACAGCCAAACCTCTTCCTTCATCCTTCAGCGGTGGACACATCCCTTTGTAGTTGTACTGGCACACATATCCATCCAAAGCTATCTGACAGGAACCATCAAGCCACTTCAAATTGTCTTTGCTCTCTCGTCCACTCTCCGTTGTGTGGACGGTCATGGCCACACAGCGAGGGGCTGAACATGTCCCAGGGGAGTCTTCACGAAGCCAGTTTGTGAACTGGCCATCCTGGTCCCCTGTTGGAAGATTAGGACAAAGAAGAGTTTAGTAAAAACAAAAAAAGGAAAATTCACTTAAGATTTGTGGCCTTAACTTATTGTAAATGATTTTCTAATTAGTTTTGGCTTGACAAAAACACAGAATCTACCAAGCCATCTCATTTGTTGGAGCTTGTTGGAGCTGCAGCCACACCAGGGCACTGCTGTTGGCAGCAATGCCTTTTTTATACTTCCACTAAGAGTCGCCAGAGTCTATAATGTTTAACAGCGGACACGTGCCGCTTAATAGGAATGCCAGTTATTTTTGTAGCAACAGTATCCTTTTGTCCCCCTGTAATTTTCATCAGTGCGGGTAGGGTTATTACTCACAACAAAAAATTGGGGGGCAGTTTTCCCTCTAAGCAACTTTTTAACAAGCATGCAGTTGCAATTAGTTAAAGAAGCTTGTTTCTGTTTTCTCACAAACTTGCAACAACTTCTTTAACTTTTACAAATAAAATGGAACAAATGTCTCTTTCACCATATAGATTGAGTCTATCATTGCACATTTTTTAGGGATAGTTTTTTCAGACTTGGCAAGTCTCTCGGTAAATGCACACACTGTACTGGCCAATTTTTTTCATTTTTTGCTCAAATGGAAATGAAAACTCAGCACGATTGCTTTCTGAGTGAACATACTCACTGCAAAAAAATGCTTCATCAAGTGATATTTTTGAATAAATACTTCCATTTACTAAAATCTAACTTTCCAATGCTGTGACCAGAACAATTAAACAATTCTGAATCACAATGTCTCACACTGTCACGCTAAGTAAGTTAAACGAAAACTGTCAGTACAGCCTAGTGCAAGTATACTCATCTGAGAAGTGCATTTTTGTAATGTGGTTAAACTAATCTTTCAAATTATGACAACAGACAAAAGTAGAAGTGAGCTGGTCTGTTCTAAGAGTTTACCTCAGCAGAAACATCTGGTTTTAGTAGGTATTTGTATAATGACTAAATCAGACTGAAGGGTGTCAATGAGGTCAAAAAGGAGTTACCGTTCCTGTTTGCACCAGTTCTGACTCTAAAACTAGGAGTTAATGCAAAACCATCTGTGCAGCACAACAAGTTGTTTAAAGGACCAAAGCAGACAGATGTGTAAATGTTGCTGAGTCATATAACGATTTAATAACATAACATCACCGTAAAATGTTATACTTCGGAAGGATCTTATTTAGGTTTTCATTAAAAAAAAGGCCTACTAGTCATTGAGCTCCAGTTGGCAAAAATCTGTATTTTTCTTCTCCTTTTTCTACTTTTGCTTCGTCGACACAACCACCAACAAGGAGATAACATTTCCTACCCTGCTTCCACACTTTGGTGCTCAGTGAGCCAGTCAAACATCCAGACGCTCACCATCCACCAGGTACATCCACTTTGACTGAATGACTGAGAGACCAAAAACACATTAAATGGTCCAAACTTAGTTACTGGATAGGGGACACGCCTGTTTTAAAAGTGCTACCAGACAAATGGCTGGAGGGGTCACCTTCAGTGTGAATCCATACCACGTGTGCAACTTCTGGTCATTTTGGCAGATATGTCTCCAGAAGAAAAAACAAAAACAAAAACAAAAACAAACTAGCAAAACAGGAATTATCAGAATCTGACTTTATTCTTAAACTGTTGTAAACAAAGCATGTCAGATCTACCATTTTAATCATAGGAGGAAAACATCAGGAAAACCTGTCAATTTCCAATTAGGGTCACTGGAGTATATCCCAGTTGCTATCAGAGAACTGGTTGTCAAACCTCATTCAAATTACCCATAGAGCTTCCACCCTGCACAGTTACATCTTCAGATCCTAAATAGCAAGTGTACTGTCTATTGATTTCCTGAGTTTTTAGCTGTTGCTCTGCAGACTCAAACTGGAACCATTCCATTATACCACTCGTTTAAGACTCCTGACTCATAAAAGCATCCTACAGACATAAGGTTGATTTTTCCCAGTAATGAATATATTTAGGAGCCTAAGTAAAGCTGTTATTTGTAATTGCACACATTATACAGTTATATATATATATATATATATATATATATAAATATATATATATATTGCCACTATTGAGCTTGGAGCAATACCTGTGTAT
>JBAMIG010000016.1:12619473-12636280 GCA_037177335.1 Kiunga ballochi | reverse complement strand
ACACACACACACACACACACACACACACACACACACACACACACACACACACACACACACACACACACACACAAGGACACATGGACACAATGAAGTAATTAGCAGCAGCCTTGTGGTTCAATAATTGACTGTGTGCATTCCTGGTGATTTCTGGGGGAAAAGAACTAAACTTTTATCTACTTCTTTTAGCAAATCCATATGTTATATCTTTCATAGCAGACATGAACGCCCTCCTTTCCACATCCAGACTGTTGACAGATCTTTAACAACATCTGAATTGACAGGGGTCAGCGTTCAATAGTTAAATCGGAGCCTCGTAGTTGTGGCAGACAAACTTTATTGTTGTCCAGTTCATTAGCTAAAATTACTTGGACTCTGAAGTTTTATTAATATCTTAACGGGTAGTTTTGCTTTGGTTTAACGGGTCAAACACACTCTGAGTGGAACAAATGAAGGATTTTGAATCTTGGACTGTATGTGAGATCAGCCATACGGGTTTGTAGCTACACATGTGAATTCCTCAAAGATAAAACATAAACTCAGTGTCTCAGGCTGGAGAGATGCTGCAGGACAGAGAGCAGAAAATGGGGACAGGGTAATTCCTGGCTGATTATTCTTTTACCAGATGATAGACTCAGCTTTTCCATGAGCACAGTCATGCAGACATCAACTTGCACAGACATCTTACACCTCTTTGTAGCGCCTTTTATGATATACTTTTCCAGAGAGAAAAGCTTTTGTGTGTGTCTGCGTTTGTGTCTGTCCTTATAATGGTAAAAGCATTAACAGCGAGAAGAAAGAATGACGACTCCACGAGAAAGTAACAAGATACAAAGGCCTGACAGAGCAACAAATAGTCCGACTGCTGTCTGATGTGAATGGCGGTTTTGTGTCTGACTTATTTTTCAACAATTTTCCCCTTTTCTCCCTGTCTTGTTTCATTCAACTTTCACATTTTACATTTGATAGTCATATCCCACATAAATGAGCTAAGCCTTGGTGCCTCTAAAAAAAACAATAATGTTCTGAAAAACAAAAGAAACCATGAACTGCCTGACTCAGCTATAAGCAAAAGAATGTAAATTACTCTCAAAACACTGTGCTAAAATCTTCTGCAGACTTGCTATGTGCAGCAAAGTCTTATAACAGCCATTTCTTTTCTTCTCAGTTATTCCATCTTCCTTCCACCCTCCCAACTGGGAGGCAGAGGCCACCACAGAATCTCAGAAGGTGGCCAGAGAGTCAGAAGTTGTTATATTTTATTTTAGTGCAGTTTTAAAGGAAACTCACAGAGGAGGTAAATAAGTAATACAGTTGCTGCTTGCAAAAAGAAAAGAAGCACGGCTATCAAACTTGGTCCAATACAGTGATATCCCCCATTTCCCTAAGCAACCAGCAGCAGAAGACTTTGCTTTACTGGCAAGACTCCAAGCATGACTGAGAAAAAAATGTAAGACAGGAGCAGCAGAGAGAGAGATTAATGAGAAATCTGCAGTCTCCCTTTAAATAAACACAGACAGGCGATAAGAAAATCCCTTTTAATTCATTTAGATCTACATTTTCTTTAGAAACATTTGACACTACATAGCAAGAGATCAGTCATAAACCGCCACCAGAGTTTGGTCTGTTTTACACACTGGTGAATATGTATTGCTGGGAAACCAAACATGCAGGGTTGAATGACGTGTAGGTAGGTAAAAATACCGAATGAAGGTTTCAGCTGCAGCATGAAAAAAAAAAATGTAAGAGAAGCAATTAATCTGCAAAAGATGTTTCTTCCTATTTATTAAGTCTGAACTAAAACTTGAACATTATCCCTCATTTGATGAGATTTATGGACTGATCCCACCTTTAAACAACTTCTTATCGGGGATTTCTGCTGAAATAAAATCCAAACTAAGTCCAGTGCATGTGGTTTTACAGGAAACATCCTTTTTTAAAAAGGCAAAACAGTTCAAAAGAGGAAACCTTCAGTACCCATTGGTTGTTATGGCTTCATGTTTTACATACGTCATTATAAAACAAGCAAATCTTTCCTTTAGTATCCAACTTTTGTTTATCTTGAGTTTATATGTGTGATTATAATGTGAAATATATGTGTAAGTTTAGCTTTTTTACTCTTGTTTTGGGACAAGGGATGGTGCACTTTTCTACACATTGCACGTGAAAGTGAGATTTTGCAAAAGCTCATTTTTTCATCTATGTGAGTAAAGTCAGCCACAACACATCGCAACACAAAGCAGCAGTGCAACAATGGTAATATAAAAACGAATGTGCACAGAAAATACTTTGCAGCGCTGCAATTTAGAATAAAAAGGAAAGAAAAAAGGAAAGTAAAGAGGAAACAAACACACAGACAAGTCTGATGTTGTTGTAAGGCTGTTGAATTTAGTTTTATTTACCTGTGTTTGTTTTTTATTTTGCACTTAATTTATTTATTGTCTGTTTGCGTATCAGTGAATGAAAGTTAGAAAAAAACTTGTGATTTTTTACGACTCTTGCTTTAAAAGCACGATGATCACGCTGTACAGTTAAAATATTTTATTGTGTTTGTGTTTTAATTACTTCCCCCATTTGCTTCCTTTTCCCACAAGTGCCCCTTTTCATCTAAATGAGATTATTTTCTGTTTGTGAGGCATGATGTGTGTTTTCTTTGTTTCCCTAATGGAGTTCTTCCATCAACACACACTTCTTCCTTCAGCGGTTGTGGTAAATATGGGAATATGAACATAAATTTTTGTTAACTGAAAATACATCTGCAGTTATTTTGCTGTTGCTATAATTAACTAATGTCCTTGGCTGACTCATGACAACCCTAATCTTGATGTTTATGTCAGTGTAATGCTTCTGACTGTGATAAAGGCACAGTTCCAGTTAATCAGGTTGTATTTTAGATCACTTTAAATGATTACTTATGTTTTTATGCTTCTGTTAAGTCTGATTGTATTGAGATTTGTTCACTTCTACCATAATAAGACCCAATACCATTATTATCATTCTTCTGAATTAAACAATTATTGAAGCCAGTTATGAAATTATCAAAGGTTTTTGGAAGATCCATCAAATTGAGGAGATGTAAAATAGCATGCGTTTACTTATTTTATTTTGCTGCGTTTTTATAACTTAGAAGCTTAACCCATAAATCTCAATCGCTCAACACAATCTTTCGCCTCATTGTCATTTCCATGTACCCTGAATGACCTCCTCTCTTCTTCCTCAGCTCTGCTACTCCACATATTCAATTTCCCCAGGGAGACACTAACCTTTCCCCATCCTCCCCCTCTGCCTTTTCCTTATGATTCTTCCTCATTTTTACTTTTCTTTCGCTCTCTTCTCCTTTTTTGCTGTCTGTTGGCATCGTTCTTGTTGCTTCTGGCTTGGCCATTTTTCTCCCTTTTCCCCCTCTCTCCATATGGCCATCATGGCCTTGTTTGTCCTAAAAACATGATTTTACATTGCAGTGTCTTTCCACCTTAGTTCCTTTTAGTGTATTTGTTGGCAGCAGTGTCCATGTTTCTGGCCGTTTGTCTATCTGTCTTCTCTGACTGTGTCTTCTTCAAGTCCTCCACTGCGTTCACGTCTCACTCATTCACCTCCTTGGTTCATCTGTTTTTCTCAGTAAAACACACCGACAGCCACAAAAAAGTTGTACTGGTGTTGGGTTTCAATACAGTAGAAAATATTTTCAACCATGCAGGAAATGTCTGAAGGGCTAGACTTTTTCTCCTCTAATACCTGCCTACACACTCATACTTTTACTGTTATTTTTAATAGAAAACTATAGCAAAGTCAAATGTAAAGTGACAAATAAAACAAATTTTCAAATAATTAAATGTGTTCAATTACATTTGATTTAGCATACAGATGTGGGAGGGGGAGCCAGGCTGCAGACAGGAATGGATCCATAGAAGAAAGGGTCTGTCAGAGGGAAGAGCAGCACTAGGAAGAGCAGGAAACCCATCAGATATGAGAAGAGCAGGGCTGAATGCTGAGGGTGCTGCAGGGCAGAACTGATATCAGGCAGGCCCTGACTGTTACAGAAAGAATGGCACAAAACTGGACCCACAATGTGACCTTAATGGAAACAGATCCCAGATGTTAGAAGGTGTGAACTCTACGTTTGCGGGTCAACAGGTTAATATGCATCTTACTCCATTTCTCACCAGTTCTCAGGAATATGAAGGCGGTAAAGGCACCAAACACTGACGTGTACAAGAACTGCAACCCTATAACAGTGCAGCACAATGGCTCATCAGGGAAACTGTTGCAGTTAATCTAAACTTCATGTGTCCTAAAAGCAGAAATACTAGAGTTGCTTTAGGAAATGTTTAGGAAATAGGAAATGTTATAGCAAACTGACCTACCACCAGGAGGAGGATACCCATACTGTCCTTGCGAAGGTGTCGCTGTTCTATAATATGGTGGAAATGAGCTAAAATAACAACAACAAAGTGATTAAATGTATGTAAAGTGTGAGTTGTTTGTAGTATGTACATCTTAATTTCATACCAACACCAAAGAACAGCGGTGCTGTGAAGACAGCAGCCGTTGGTCCTGTGCTGGGGACCAGCATAGGCACCATGGCCCCTCTGAACACCAGCTCTTCTGTCACTGGCGCCACCACCTGGTTCCTGAGCCACACTGCATCTTGAAAACACATCCTCCATGACCGAACATCTGGAAAAGTAAAGTAAGGGTTTCATGATGACTTTTCATGTGGTGGTAGCACAAACTCAGCTAGCATAATGTTTCAATGTTATTAGACAAACACACCCAGAGCAGACAGCAGCTCCCTGGTGAAGCCATCAGGGTTGTCCATAGCAGAGTGAATCAGGGGCCCGAGATAAAAAACCTGATGTGTGGAACAAAATCAGATGTTTATGACATGCCGAGGAAATAAATACAAAAAGATTAAAGATGATGACTTGGAGGCACGCTTTTCAATCTGTGATTTAAACATGCCCATGGGATACAAGTATAAAATGCAGACACTTAATAGATGAGGTCATCACAGCATGTCTGTGTATGAATGGCAATAAAAACTGAAATGTCACTTTTTTTTTACATGAGATAAACAGAAGTTTTAGAGTAATATTTCAAGTTATTCAAAAACTCTTTTGGCAGCGGTTTTTTTAATATCGGACAACTTTTATGGAAGCATTAAAAAAACTTTTTGTTTTTATGTTTTAGTTTGGTTTGGAGTTTCAGCTCATTGTGAGGTTTCTTTTGATTGAGTTTAGATATATTCAGTTCATTTAGAAATGCAAACAAGGAGTTAATTAACTGACTGCTTAAAAAGCATTTTCCTGTCTTTAAGCAAACGACAGAGCTTACTATGGTCAGCAGTAATGGTAGTATAGCTGCAGGAACCAAACCTTCCAGACGAACTCCCATCAGCTCCCACACAGATGCATCAACCTGGAGGCACAGGATGCACTTAAATAAACATTCAGCCATTAAAGCTAATTCAAGGAGTGACCTCATAAACTTCATGGAGCATTGTGGGTATTGAATACGGTGGCCTCTGTGAGAACAAAAACACCGAATCCATTTCAGCTTGACCTCCACTTGGAAGTGATGTTTAAAGTTTAATAGAGTCCTCTGCCATGAGGTTGGATGATAATACAGATAGTGCATCTATGGTATTTCACATTTAATGCTCTCTGCTGTAATGTTCTTGTGATTCTGCTTCTGAATAATTCCTTTGGGGCGGCCTGCAGTGCTGAATCTAATGAAATCCTATTTCACAGCCCATCAATGAATTCTTTATAAGGTCATATCTTATTTGCTGAAAGTTGCCTTTGAGATGTGCTGATGTAAGAGGGTTTTATTACCCCTTCTTTTAAAATGTTTTTCATTTCAGTTGTTTAGGTAGCATTTTAAGGTTTAATAGACAAATCCTGCTGAAGAGCACAAGAAAAAAAAATATCTAAATATATATTTTTAACAGTATAAATTCCTGACATCAAACGGCAAAAAGCAAAGTAAATAAAAAGACATTAAAACAAAATTTTTCTGTTCTAACTTGCAAAAAGCAGGTATGGAGTTCTTACTTAAGCTCCTAGCAGCAGATTGATGCATGTTTGAACTGAAATGTGTCTCCACCCTAACGCTAAGTAACTGCTGACAAAAGCATTTTGCATCATTTGTGATTTGCCAGTAAATTTACAGAGTTTTTCAATCATGCAGTAACTTGTTACAGATAAATGATTAAATCACTTTTTCTCTTTCTTACACCCTCTATTGTTCCCTGCTTTGCTGAATGGAATAATGACCTCTGTTTTGTGTTGGATAAATTCTTAAGGGGCTAAAAGGTTTTCACATTAATGGTTGATGCTGTAATTCTTCCCACCATACAGTTACCATGAATTAATAGCAAATTATTCTATTGTAAAAAAGTTTATTACTTTTTAGATGAAATATATTCAAATGTCTAATTAAAGTCCGACTGTTAGATTGAGGATATATTACAAGATAGCAGCAATAGAGCCACATACTATCAGGTGGAAACATGAAAATATTGGTTTGAATGAAATCTTACTAATTTGGTACTTATTTTCCTTCAAGCTATTCTGCCATCCCCAAAACTTAAACAAATAAATAAAAAAGATAGATATAAAATATTTACCCATATGTACTCACTCGAACATTATCCCAGTGCATCCACATCTGTACAACTGCAGGTGATACTGCACAGACCAGTAGCACACTGGCACAGCGACGCTTTATCACACTCGGATGGTCCCTTCAGACACACACACACAAACACGCAAAGCTCCACTTTAGATGCCGGATGAACAGTGGTACAGGATGGCTTGTGATGACTTGAATACCTCGGTAAGCTGCTCCTCCACAAATACAAACTGCCAACGTAGAGACATGCCAGCAGGAGGCAACTCAGTGCACTCACCCAACACCTTGAGTGGGTGTTCTCCTGTTTTGATAGGTCGTGCTGTGGCTGCAGCATGACAACATGGAGGATCCGCAGTTTTCAGAACTTAAAGAGGCTCCAAAGTGAAGGCCAGCGACACAGATTACCTTCATCTACTGTCAGTTCAGATTAGTAGATCCCAATGAGACGGAGAGATGTGCTGGAGAGTCAGGCTGATTAACCTTAATGCTCACACACACACACACACACACACACACACACACACACACACACGCACACACACAGACAGACAGACAGACAGACAGATAGATAGATAGTGATTTGATAAGCAATCATTTCTGCAGAGCCTAAAAATGTAGTCACATTTTAAACTCCCACTATTTTTTAAATGTTTCCTTTTATTTTTTTGAGAATGAATTTATGAAGCCAAATTAATTATCAGGTGAATAGGTTAAGATGTTATGTGATATTTATAGGTGTAGCTTGTGACAAAATCATGTTACAACATTATTTTTCCACACAAAAACACATGTACAAAAAGTAGTGACCTGTAGTGAAGTCATTGCTTATCCTAAAGCCACTGGATCCATTCATAAAAAAACCTAACTATTTACTTATGGAAGAAGTTTGGCCACCGACAGCACTCCATTCAGCAAAAGCCACCGTGTTTCAGCATTTGAAGCTATTTTTATGTCTTATTTTTTCCACCAGATGCCAGTAATTCTTAAAACTTTCTGCATCAGATCCTTTCAACCCTTAAACTTAGTATTTAAAGCCTATATTCACACCTCCTGCTTAGAATGGTGGTAAAGTAAGTTTATAATTACATATGAAAACAAAGATCTTGTCTAAATCCTTATTTTTCTCTGTATTCCTAATAGGTGGCCAGTTCTCTCCAAAATGACCAAAGAACAATGCAATGTCAGGTGTGGTGTCATTTAAACACACATGGGGCATTCATTGTGAGACACATTTGATACGTCTATGCATAAATTAGTGCTGGGACATGTCGCTGGGCATAGTGCATCTTATTTACACAAACAGAATTCACACAAAACTGTCAAATATAAGCAACCCAAAATTTATTACCTTAAATGTTCAACACTGTTTACCAACAGTCTCATAAATACAAACAGCCACATTTAGAAGCTAACACATGGGTACCACTTTTATCATCACACCTCAGAAAACATGCACACAGTGGTGACACACTCAGAAAGGATGTGAAACATCCCTTCCACACAGGCTGTGAATGATATAAATCGTGTTCAACTAAAAAAAAATTAAATTTACCTTCATTTAGTTTGAATTTGAATCTTGAGTTTGAAATTTGTCCCACTTTAACATCAGATTGGTTTGAGTCCAGCTCCATTTATCACATATACTGTCTGAATTTCTGAAATGTCTCAACAAGTCAAATCTAAAAGAAAACAGAACATGTTTCTAATTGTGCAATACAACAGGAGCCAGTCTTCACAAAGCAGACAAGCATTTGGCCTCATTTCTAAAAAAAAAAAAAAAAGGAAAAGAATAAAAGACACCAGTCAGGATGAGAAAGACTCATCTCCCTGAAAAAAGGGGCTGACCAGTGTTTTAACACTGAATAGAAATAAACACACAAAAACACACATAAAAATGCATGTAAAACACAAATTTAAATAAATAAAAAGGTCTAAAACAGTGAAAATAATGCCAGTATTTTAAGGCACTCATAGAACAAAGAAACACACACTGCATTCTCAGAGACCTGGGAAAATCAAGGCACTTTGACAAAGAGAAAACACAAATGCTTATTGTCCCGAGACACCCCTTATTGCTTTTCCCATTTGCCTACGGAAAACAATCTGTGGTGACCATGAAGACTTTTTTAACAAATGGTTGTTCTCATCCATATCATTGTAACACACATTTGTCTTTGTTGCTGTGTTTTCTTCTCCTCATTTCCAGGCCTCGCTCCAGGCGCTCATCCTCCTCCAGTGCACTGCAAACACGATCATAACCCAGCCTGAGTTAAATGAGTTTTTTTACATAGCTCTTAAACAACATGTTTTTATAATGGTTACTCTTAAACAACATGTTTTTATAACCGTTGTTCCATATTGGCTTTTTTAACCAATCTCCAATATACTGATTCTGTCCAACTATTAATTTTGCATTACCAGTATCAATTGATAATGATATACGGATATAAAATAAGTGCCATTTTTAGTTAGAGGAGGCTTTGCTGAAATATTTATTACATTATCTGTGTATGTTGTGTAACGGTTTTGTCATTAAAAAAAATGCAAACCAATACCAATTATTTCTGATTTAGCATTTTTAAGCTGATATCGGCATACCGATTAAATCAGAGATCTTTAGTTTTATCCGTTTTCTCTGCACACGGCTTGTTTTGTCGTGGACGTAAACTGACCTCCTCTCTTTGGCATCAATGTCTCTGATGATCTCGTCCCGTTGGTTGACCAAGGACACCAGTTCTTGGAGGAGCAGCTGCTCCCTCTTCTGCTGAGTGGACGACTTCTGCCAGTCTGCAAAACAGTCAACAGTACTTTGCTTTTTTTTTATTATTTGATCAATTTTCACTCCCCATGTGCATTAGTCCCAGACTGCACAGATTACATTTACTTTCGCCGAATGTATAGTAACACTTTCTTGCATATTCATACATAGGGACTATGCTCTCCAGCAGAAGTATCTGTCTTAAAACACTTCATTTGTATTGCATTCCAGGTTTCTATATCACCTTCTATCTATATTCTATATCACCGTGTTGCTATTTGAGACAGAACTTCCTACTTAGCAACTCATTTGGGCCAAATTGCAACAGAAATATGCACAGTTGCTTAGCAAACGGCCATTATTTCCTCAGGGTGCTTTTTTTTTTTTTTTTTTGCTGTGCTTAACAAGTAAAAATAAAAAATGATTTTCAAAGCAGTGTTTCTTTCTGGTTATGCTGCAGCTGTTGAAGATGTGGCAAGTGGGAACTTTATTTACATCATTTGGCATTTTAGGTTGTTGAAGAAAATAGAAAGAGGCAGAGATGGAAACAAAAGGCGACATAAAGTGGATGAAAACATGGATTTCAGCTATTCAGTCATACAGAATATCTCTCAACCTGACAGACCTGATGCTGATTCTGCGAGGTAACCTGACTATAAATGGCAGCAGCTATATCTGTTGCATACTGACCTTCAATAGCCATCATGACTCGTAGTTCTCTGTTCAGAAGCTCAAATCTCCTCTCCAGATCCTGCTCCTCTTGTCTGTAGATAAATCCGTAAGAAAAGAAGTTAAAAACTAAATGGATGTGTTATGTGGTATTTCCATTAAACTTACAGTAGCTCCAAGTGGTCCTGTCTACGTATCAGAGCATTTTTCTTGTTTACCAACATGAACCACTCCTGAATCAGCCTTTCCTCTTCATCACGGTCACTTCCTGTACAGATGGATGAATAAATAGATGCACTGAGGCAACCTCTTTTTCTCAGTGTGTAAAACACAGAATTAGAGTCCTAAAATTAAAATCCATTCGATTACTAGCTACATAAACATACAGTTTTGGACTGTGCTGAACTTTGCAGATGCAGCTGAATTATGAGTTTATTTTCACTTAAACATGTTCTGAAATATTAAACTTCCTTTTTTTTCCTTTTTCAATAGGATGTTATTAGTTACTTTGAGTGTGTGAAAGGCTTCAAAAGAGGAACAAAAATGTCATGGCATCCTCCTAAGATCACACAAACATCATTCATTTATTAGAAACTTTAAGGTAAAACCATAGAAGCAAAGCTACACATTTACAGCCGCTTTGTACAACCCATTTCCTCAGTGCTCAGTTCTCACTTGCTCATATCTGTGTGTATGCGGTCGACTCACCAGTTTCCATGAGGCTTCGAAGTCGTCTTTCCACGACGGCGGCTCTACTGTCGATGTGTTTCTGCTCCGTCTCCAACACCGCCAGCTCACTTAACACATACTGACTGGTGTCCTGCAGACACTGACCACGAGCCGCATCACACATGCATATTGATGCAAACACATGTGGTCACACATGAACAAGGTCACAAAGAGAAGAAAAGATGGACAGCGGAGCAAAGAGGTGGAGATGAGGGGAAGGAAACAAAAAAAAAGATGGTCAAAGGATTAAAGAGAGGCCAAAAAGCTTAATAAAATACAAGCTGTGAAATCTTTGTGATCCTATAGTGATTCTCTGCCTTCTGCAGGTTAGGAAGTGAACAGAAAAGTGAACACAAAACTGACCATTGTTTCTTCTTCTTGCTGGCAAGACTGGTTCTCAGCTGCACTCCTCAATTCTGCAAATAGAAACATGCAGCAGATCGATTAAAGCATGGAAGCAAAGAGAAATAATGAAGACGAAAGAGCATAGAAATATGCATTTTTCCGATACCCACCAGAGTTATCTGTGCAATCTGTTGCGGTCTTTGTGTTTTTGTCTTTATCCTGGAGAAGGAAAAACATAAGCGTTAACATAACATAAGGTTTATTAAGCTTTAACCAAATCGGCATTGTGACATTGCACACTTATTATTTTTTTTTTACAGTTTATCAATAATGAAACCTGAAAAGAGTCACCTGAGGTGGACCAGATTTAGCTGCTTTAGTAATTGATCTCGGGGGCGGCACTGGGGTCATTGACTCATCCGCTAAAAAAAAGAGATCACATTTAAAGTCTTTGGGAAGACTTTGTTTGAAGAAAATATGTCCCACTACTTATGAAATCTATAGAAATGAAAATGTGTACATTAGATCTGATACACAGAAATGTGTGTGACATATATGTCCTTCAATCCATATGGATCCTTTTCATGCCAGTAAGGACACACAACGGAAACAGGAAACATACTGAAATTTACTCCATCTTTCAACTTTCTGACAAAACAAAGAAGCTCTAAATACAATCTTACACTAAAGGTCTTCAGTCGTGGACAACGTTTAAAATGTGATCAATAAGTTTATTAATTGTTGCACATTTTTATTTTACACATACCATTAAATTGATTTCCATTCTTGTGGATAAATGTCATTTTACAGCTGCACCATTCCAGTAAATACATAACTATACCAGTTAATAATTACCAACAATTCCACTAAACTACAGATGAAACGCATGTTCTCTGTGAAACTCATACAACGATTTATGTGATCAATTGTTGTAATGATTTAATACATCCTCAAATGTATTGTTTCCAGTCAGGCCTATATCTGCTTTGAAACAAAAAGTACATCCTCAATCAAACCCAATACCACATGTAACATAATTTCTCATTAAAGTGATGTGTTCTTAATATAAATGTGTGTTTTGTTCAGGTTCATTTAAGTCTGAAGTATCTTGCTTTATTTAGTTACTTGGTAAGGATAGCTATTAGAGTGGAATAAAAAGAAAAAGCAGAGGAGATTAAATACAGAGTGAAATGAGTTTTATACCTTTAACCATCCGCTTGCTTCTGGGTGGTGGAGCAACCAGCGTGCTGCTGCCACCTTCCTCCAGACTCACCCCTTCGTTCAGTCTGGCCATGCAGAAAGCAGCAGCATCGACGTCTGTGGGTGCGGGACCAGAGAGGGCGAGGCCATAACTGGACTGGCTGCTGTTGTGCTCTATCTGCAGGACGCTCAGCTCCTGGTTGGTGAAGTATGAGTGGATCTGGCTGAGGTAAGTCATGACTATGAGCCTGTCAGGGACAGACAGAAGAACCATGTCGGACGGCTCCAGCAGACGAGAGATCCCCAGCGCCTCAAAGCCGTCAAATGCCTGATGCCAGAAAAATGGAGAGATGAAGAAAGTTTTATTATTGACACACAAAGAATATGCGAAAGTCATGAAATAATTGTATCTGAGAGAGTGAAACAAGAGTTTTCCTGCTCAGAAGACTACATTAATTGTAAACGTCAGTATGTTCAGTCTCTTTGCTGCTGATTTTAAGAAGCTTAAAATGAATTTGTCAGAGGACTTTTTCTCAGGATGGAACAATCAAGATATATAATCAAAACAGTGGTGAAATGTGATGGTAAAACAATTCTCATATCTTGTCAGGACTAAACTGAGATAATGGCTCGTAAAGCTCAGACAGAGAAGTAAATTAAAACTGCGAGACCTAAAATCAAGCTAAAGATTTGAGTTTTCTACATCCATCACAGTTTTTAAACATTCAGTTTGTTACAAAAAGTGTATTTGTTCATAAGTACAACAGTACAACCTACAGTACAACAGTTTCTGTCTCAAGCCGATTCAGACACAAAAGGAAGCGTTGGTGTCGGACAGACTGGACTCCTGTGATGCTCTTATGTTTGGTCTTCATATAAAAAAAATATTTTACAATCAATCCTAAAGTCAGCTGCAGAAATGCTGATTAAGCATAAAAAGTAGTGCAGATAATTCACAATTTTATAGTCTGAACTGGTGACGTGTTTAATGGTTAGCTGCCCCTTAACTGTGCCCAGTGAGAAGCTGAGGAAGATGATGATATGCTTGTTTGTGAGATAAATAAGATTGGACTTTTGAATGTCTTTCTTAAAGGTACAAAACAAATTATTAAGAAATGTACTTTCTTTAAAGACATCTCATTAACAAAAAATAAAAATCTGAAAAGTGCAAATGTAATTGAACTTTTTAGGTTGTTACATGAAAGAATAAAACGATCGACATGTCTCTATTGAACAAAACTTTAAAGCTGAAGTCTGAAAACCTGGAGGAAAGTATTTGCCAAAACCACACTGTACTGAAAAAAGATTGGTGTAAAAACACTGGTGCATTACACACACGCCTCATTCTCACCTTCTTATTGTTCAGCTTGATGTCATGAGGGTCCAACTGGTCAAAAGCCCTAATAGGGCAGGAACAAAAAATACATACAAGATACATTAATGCCAGATGCACTGAGCTGCAACATGTAAAATGTTAAAACATGTAACAATGTAACAATTCTGCAGACATGACGTACATCTTATCGGGATGAAAATGGTGCAGGATGGCACAGAAAGCAAGGCCGTTTCTCCAAGATGTGCTGAAGTTTGTGACTTTCACCCCCTGATACCCACTGGTGATGCTTTGACACCACTGAAGCAGAGACTGACTGGAGTTCACCAGGCCCTGTGGGGGGAGAGTGATGAGAGAGGAGGGAGCTCAGTTTGAGTTGTGCAAGCATTAGGCTTCATCTGAGTGTCAGTGCTGAAAACATTTACCTCAGCTGTGTCATCCTTCCCATTATCCTCTGCTCTGACTACTGCCACATGATCAGAGGTCTTACAATTGGGGATTTCTTCCTCTGGTAACGTAGGAAGCCGAGAACTCTTAATTTGACAGTGTTGGGCCGGGGCAGCACTGTTTGTGCTGCTGGTGTCTTTTGCCTGAGATAAGTCTTTCTTCTTTCCACCAGTAGGTTGGTGGTTTACTCTGTGAGAAGATAAAACAAGGACAGATGATGCACAGAGAGAAAGACAGTAGAGAAAGTTAGGGAGAGCATCCGCCTGCTGTTAGCAGATTTAAGCAATAGCTGACAATCATGCAATGATGAGCAGAATGGGCAAGCTGGTGTTAAGCAGCAGATATAATATAACTCCATAAGTTAAACCTGCAAAGCTTCTAAACCACACAGCACCCCACATTAACTTATGTACCAATATACTCACATTGACAAGATCCTTTTAAGAAGCAAAATGAATTTTCAGCTTCATGCAGTCAGGAATTACTTGATGAGTAGTAACATCCGCATACATGAGATGGGATTTGAACTCTACATTCTGGGTTATATGGTCACTGTCTTGTCTTTTCTTTAATACTTCTGGGATTTTACTTGTCAAACCAGAAGATCTGACTCTTTTTCTTTAACTTTCAAGATACGATCAATCTCTAATAATCATTTGTTTTGCCATAAGTCTAAAAAACAGAATTTGTACAGTTCGAAGCTGTGGAAAGCAAAGATATCTCGGCTTTGAGTTGATGTTTTGACTCTCCTTCAGTCCAACAATGTTACCTCATGTCACGGCAGCTAAACAACCAAGACTTTCAGACCTCATAAATTTTGAAAGTAGATTAGGCTTATTGTGACATTTTATTTTATTGGCAGATGAGCACAAATCTAACTAAAATATTTAAGAGCAAGTCTACGCCTTCACACATCAGACAGCCAAATTTTATTTATTATCTGTTTACTTACGCTTCCACCTCTCCATGTGGCTCTTCTAACTCACTTAGTGATATTTCCTCCAGGGAATGAAAACTGGGGATAATTGAGAGACGACTGTGATCAGTCACAACAGTGGGTATAACTGACTGGTGTTTAGGCTTTGAGGCATCACAGTCAATATCACCAGGTGCAGGAATGAGCCGTTTCATAACACGAGGGCCTGAGACAGGGGACGTGTCGCCTGACATCTGGTGAATTTTAGCCAATAAGAGCATTTCTTCTTCTCTGAGCTGCTGATCTTTGGAGCGGCTCTTGTGAGCATAGTTCAACGGTTGAATGTCACTGAAAGAAGTGTTTGTGTCCTTGCTTAAACTGGAAGGTTTTGTATCAATCTCAGACCTTGTTTCAAGGTTCTCTGGTGAATGTATGGCTGTTTCTATGTCATCCGGTTTCTTACTGATCTTAGCTTCAGTTTGTGTCTTCATTTCTTTAGGTTCATAGTTTATGCTAGCAGTGTTTGTGCTTGGAGGTAGGGGCCAAGGCACAACAGATGACAGAATAAATTCATCTTTGTCTTTAATTCGTTGCTTGTGAAGTGTTGGACCTAATGTTTCTTCTTTCTGAGAAACCAAAGGAGACTTAAGATGTGGACTGTTAGTTTGAGAGACTTCAGGAGGTTCAGGGTTATTTATCTGACTTGTGCCAGAGCTCTGATAAACAGTTTGTTCACTGCAAGGGGGTGAAGAGGGCTTCTGAGCTACAGCAGGAGTTGGGTGGCTTGAGCTGAAGACAGAAAAGGAAAATTCAGAACTGAAAGTACAGACTATAAAAACAACCAACAACAGATCCAACTGGTATCCATGTCATACCATATTCTGTTTGGCCAGCATACCACAATTCATCACCAGCAGCCAACGCTTGCAGAAAACTCAAGCAAGGAAGTTGTGTTGAGGTGAAAGCAATGCATGGCACTATAGGTTTTTCCACGCTTAGTTTCAAAATGGTCTGTTCAAGAATTTCGCCTTCACTCCCAGAGTATCAGTGGGACCGAAACTCTTCACTTCTTCAGATTTTGAAACATTCAGCTGAATAAGAGCATCTGAAGACATAGACAATCCATTCAGCCATGCCAACTACCATGCTAAGCAAAAAATAAACAAATGCCGATGATAATCCATGATAGACCATGATAATCACAGAGAAAATCACTACAGATGCAGATGCATCTTACTATTGCACATTTCCTCTACCAATAGCACTGCTACATATATTCACAAACTAACTATAGCATGCTGGAAAATTAGCTATTAGCAACTCAAACTCATGTTCCTCATGGGCATCCTTAACAATGAGGTCTTTCCCTGCCTGGTTAGCATGAAATATAATATAATATATTTTATAATATAAAATATAATACTGCATTGCAGTCCTATAGCTGTGGTGGGGACCCCTGTTTACTCGTGGGGATACCCTATTTGGCAGTTAGAGTGCTAGCTGCTGGTGTGAATGGATCCCTGTGACGGTGTTTCCTCACAATAGTGTCAAGCCAGATGTTAAATCAATAATTGATTTCTACCTTATGGTTAAGAGATAGTAACTAGGGATGAAAGTGTGTGTGTGTGTGTGGTATTTGTAGAAAGGATATTATGTGTTGTGTGTTTTTGATTTAATAACTTAGTGTGTGAAAGTTTTGATAGGCAAGGCAAGGCAAGTTTATTTGTATAGCACCTTTCATGTACAGGACAATTCAAAGTGCTTTACATGGAAACGG
>JBAMIG010000016.1:12590350-12613291 GCA_037177335.1 Kiunga ballochi | reverse complement strand
CCTCTTCTCTCTCCATCCTTTCCTTTTCTCTCTTTTCAACCTCTTCTCTCTCCATCCTTTCCTTTTCTCTCTTTTCAGCCTCCTCTCCCTCCTTCCTTTCCTTTTCTCTCTTTTCAGCCTCCTCTCTCTCCATCCTTTCCTTTTCTCTCTTTTCAGCCTCTTCTCTCTCCATCCTTTCCTTTTCTCTCTTTTCAGCTGACTCTCTCTCCATCCTTTCCTTTTCTCTCTTTTCAGCATCCTCTCTCTCCATCCTTTCCTTTTCTCTCTTTTCAGCCTCTTCTCTCTCCATCCTTTCTTTCTCCATTTCTTGTTTTTGCTCCTGCTCTTTGGCTGCTAGTCTCAGACTTGCCACCAGACTGAGGTCACTCGTCTTATCTGGTTTCTGAGCTAATGTGTTTTTGGAAACCTTATTTTCAAAAATCAACTGAGTTTCTCCAGAGCCAGAGAAAGCTGAAGGGGGTGAGATTTTAACACCAATGGTACTCATTGGCTCATCGTGGGACTCAGAGGAAGAAAGGATTGTTGTATCTATGTCGTGTAAAGATAGCGGATCTTCATCATTCATAAGTGAAGATGGTTGGTTTGCAAACAGCTGTGAAGAACCTGCATCACTTGATCCAGTTGTATGCAGTAGGGAGGCCACTGTCTCGTAGCTAAAGGGCAAACAGGAGGGACAGGAAAACTGTGAGACAGAACTCCCCCTTTAGTGACCTGCATTATGACCACAGATGAATTTAGGGACAGAGAGCCTGACACCATGCTTGACTTGTTGCTTCCTTTATAGACTTTGTTTTGGTGCTTGACTAAAGAGTTGCACAAAAGCAAACAGAAGATACAGATTTCTTCCTTTACAGATTTCTACCCTGTATTGTTTTAAACCACTGCAAGCCCATCAGTATCTTTTTTGGTAGAACTAACACCAGGTGAAACACTGACGGGTGTCACACTGTTAAAAGATAAGCAAACTAATTTGGGACAACCTGCGCTGATGAGCATTACATCATATACATACATTACAGTAACATATGTGGGTGAATTAACAGAATCAGCTGCTCTCAGTTAACGTGAAGTCATTTTGATGTCATTTGGGTCCTAAAGAAAGGCAGGGTAACTTCTGAGGAACTAGAAGCCTCCGTCACATTGGCTGACTCTAACGCTCAATTGTAACATCTGAAAAATTATGAACAGACCCACTAGAAGAAATCTACTTGTACCCTGAAAGAGCACCACAGCCCTTAAAAATCCCTCAGACCAGGTTAACGCAACTCCGGTACCAGAATCACACTCCTGCAAACGTGAGTTTATCTGCTGCATCACACCTGACATGCATCAGACTTAATTAGCAGTCTTGTGCAGAGCTTAACATCAAACTCTGCTAATTACCCACTGATCTGAGTCAGGTGTGTTGTTTCACACTGAATGCTAAAAGCAAATTGGACACAGAGCTTTTCCAGTCTAAGATATGTAACATTATACAGACATTACTAATATATATATATATATATATATATATATATATATAAAATATATATTTTCTTCTTGAATTATGTTGAGGACTGATGGATGGAGGATTATGTCTTAGGTCTACTAAAATATATTTGGCATTCTGCATCACACGCAGAAAACACTCATTTGACCACACCGGCAGGCAGATAGACTCACCCTCTATAAAACACCCCAACTACTGCTGACATGAAGCCAGCAGGTGCTTCCATCTGTTGCTCTGCAATACACACATTTGCCTCTGTCTGGGCACTGCCACACAAACACACACACACACGAAGAAAACAGACATACACAGACACACATTTTACTGGGAAGCTCTAATCACTTTGAGCAAAATCACTAAAATCACTTTCATTGAAACAACTTCTAGCACAGAACGAGGTTAACATAAAGCATGAGGTTAATTGGAACAGCTAGGTTGTATTGATCAGGCTGCAGCATTGTGGAAGAATGTTAGTCAGCGTCTGTGCCTGTTTGAGTTTACACACCATGCTGCAGAGACTGCAAAGAACCATCACTGACTCACCCCCCTATTACACTCTCCTCCTCTTTGTGCTTCTTCTCCTTCTCGTCAGAACTTTTACTACTTTCCACTCCTTGTTCCACTGCTGCGTTTGCTGTGGTCTTCTCCACCGTCGCCCACAGCTGCTTCTCTGCGTCACACACTGGCTTCTCATTGCTGATGAAACTCTCCTGACATCTAGCCTCAACATCCGCTGCTTTCTCATTCACTCCCTCTGGTTGTGGTCTCTCTGGCGGCTGGAACTCTCGTTCCTGCTGCAGTCCTGGTTCTGGTTTTGTGGGCAGCAATGGCTCAAGCATCAGAGTTGTCCTTTCGCCAAGTGGTTTAGTGGGAGGTTCTAGAGAGGGTCTTGGTTGTGCAGAGAGTTTCTCTGGGCTTTTGGGTTCCTCTTGAACTCCTGGTGGGCCAGGCGGAGCAGTGAACTGGACTGTGTGCTGTGTTTCTGAACCCTTTGCTGTTGTTGGTTGTTGTTGCTGCCTTGAAGTAGAGTCCACTTCAGAACCATCTTCACTGGGTAAGCTACAGAAGAGAAAATGGAGCATGAATAAAAATGTACATTTTCTATCATGTAAATCATTTACAAGTCAAAACTGAGGCAGACAAACAAAAACCAAGACAGGAGCTGGGAAGCGAGCAGAAATATGTCCCCTCATCCCTTATTACCCTCTGCACAAAGGTTTTATACCCTCCTTAGCAGAGACTTTTTCTGGTGTATCTATCACACTCTTTTTCCACAGAGGAATCTCTAAATCACACAGCCTCTGTGGAGGTGGCACCAATGTCAAGACCTCTACTGTCAGCGGGTTATTCTTAATGGAGAGCTGAACAATGGGACCTGAACAGATGCCAGGTGGAGAACATATTTTCTTTTCTCCTATAACAATGTTTGACAGTTCACCTTCCTTCACTGGAGGAGGTTGTGTCAGACTGGAGTAAGGAGGGAGAGAGAGGACAAAGAGAGGCAGAAAGAGTTCAGCAGACAAACCAAAAGGGCAACCATCATGATTAATGACCAAAAACAAACAAAAAAAGAAACATACAACCTACTTTATATTAATGTAGCTTAAAGAGGGCAGAAAATCACAAAAATATTCACATAAACTGAGATTAAGTGTGCTGATAAATTAAGTAAATGTTTATTTTAGGTTGAGGAATTTTGTTTGCTGCTTATAAATAACTTTCAAACAGACAAACACCAACAGTGAATTGTTATATGAATGCAGCAACTCACCGCTCATCAGATCTGAGGGTTTGTGAGGGAGGGTGCTCGGATGCAGTGCTGGCTGTGACCAGCGGAGGGCAGTGTGGAGCGGGAAGTGGCTTTACTGTTGGAGGGGTGAGGGAGTGTGTGAAACTGAGAGGAGCAGCAGTTCTCATCTTCTGCTTGTCCTCATCTGACTTATTGACCTCCACGCTGCAGACTGGAGCGGCTCGATCCTGCTCCCCTCTCTCCTCCTCTTCTCTGTTCTTTTTGTTTTCCATCTTCTCCTTCTCTTTTAGAAGTTTCTGTTCTGTCAGTTTCATTGCTGCTCTCTCTTTCTCCTCTTTCAGCCGCTTCTCCTCTGCCTCCATCTTTTTCTTCCTCTCTGCCTCCAACCTCAGCTGCTGTTCTTGTAATTGTTTTCTTTGCTTTTCATCTCTCTTCTTCTCCTCTTCCTCCTTTTGCATCCTGTCCTTTTCATATTGGTCCTTTAAGAGTCTTTCTTTCCTCTTTTCCTTTTCCCATTTATTTTCTTCTTCTTTTTTCCTTCTCTCCAGCCTCTCCCTCTCTTCCTTTAAGACTCTCTCTTTCTCTCTGTCTTCTTTGAGTCGACTCTCCTTTTCTTCCAGCTCTCTTTTCCTTCTATCTTCTGCTTCTTTGATTCTTCTCTCCTCGTCTTCCTTTTTCTTTTTCTCCTCCTCTTCCAGCTTCTTTCTTTCCTCTTCATTTCTTCTCTTCTTCTCTTTCTCTGCCTCATGCTTCTGTCTTTCCTCCTCTGCCGTCTTTATTCTCTCCTCTTCCTCCTTCATTTTCTGTTGCTCTTTCTCTTTTGCCTCTTTCAGGTGCATTTCCTCCTTCTTCCTCTCTTCTTCCTCCTGCCTCTTTTTCTCATCTTCCCTCCTCTTTCTTTGCTCCTCAATTTCCCTTCTCTTTATCCTTTCCTCCTCCTCTTTCATCGTCAGCATAAATCTTTCTCTCTCTAGTCTTTTCTCTTCTTCTCTTTTGAATTTTTTCTTTTCCTCCTCAAGCTCCAGCTGTTTAATTTCTTCTTTCTTCCTTCTGTTCTCCTCCTCTTTCTTTTTCCTTACCTCCTCCTCTTTTAATCTCTCCTGTTTATCGCTCTTTTCTTTAAGAAGTCTTTCCTCTTCATGCTTAATTCTTTCTCTCTCCCTCTTGACCTCCTCTTCCTCATGTAAGAGTCTCCTTTTCTCCTCTTCTATCAGTCTCTTCCTTTCTTCCCCCTGTTTTCTCTTTTCCTCCTGCTTAAGAAGCATCCCTCTTTGCTCTTCATCTTTCTTTCTCCTCTCCTCATCTTGTTTCATTTGAATTTCTGACTCCTTTTGTTCCTTCTGCTCCTTCCACATTGCTGCTCCCTCTAACTGCCTTGTCAGTGATAGTTTTTCTCCTTGTGTCTTTCCATTGGTTTTCTGTTCAAGACTGCAGAACAGATAAACAGTGTCCCTTAAGTCTGTGTCTCTGTATATTTTAGCATCATCAATTCACAGTCTGAACAATTATTACTTATCATTTTTGGATGGTAACTGTTTCATTTAAAATATATACTCACCCCGAAGGACACCTTTTGATAGTGTCATGCTTAGAGCCATCTTCTTCCAAAAACAAGCCCCCTGATTTGTGACCCTGGTTTAGTGACTCATTAATGAAATCCCTCAAATCAGGTTCAGGCATTGCCAGGGGCACCTTTTCACTCCTACAAGGGCTCATTACAGTGTCATTGGTGGGCTTTTTCAAATCAATTTGTCTCTCACGTTTTGGCTGCTTAGGGGTAATAAAAGCTGCCACCACAGTGGTGGAGGGCTGCTCAGGGGTGGAGAGCTCACAGCAGGAGAAAGGCCAAGGTGGGGGCGGAGCTACGATCAGCTCTGAGCGGGACATGGCGGGACTAGAGACAGAAATATTGGCAGATGAGCAGCTGAGATTTCAAAGGCTAATGTGGCCAGACAGACAAATCTGCAGAGCTTATGATTACAGGTACGCTGGGTGGTTTGTGCAATAGGAGGTGAAGTGCACAACACCCTGAAACTATTAGTGCATGTTAACATCCAGGACGTTCAAACACCAAACACCTGAGAGCTGCAAATCAACAATCAACAGAATCCTTGATTCACTGCTATCACATGAAAACATGTATTGGCAAGCTGAAGCACTCCAGTGCGTTAGCTTGGGGCCATTTGGGGGTGTGTGAGTGCTGTTAAGGCCCAGTAATTGTTAGAAAACCTTATATGTCAACCTTACATCCTCCTTCACAAAAACAAATCCATCCTGCCCCCTTTAAGGTATTGTCTGGTATTCTCAGTCTTTTTCTTCTTAGAAAATTATTCTTATTTTTTTTTCTAATTAGCATATTTGTGCAAAGCATAACGTTGAACTCTGCACAAGTTTGCCAATTGTCCATGTATTCTGACTGGTGTGTTGCAGCAGGGAAATTCCTAACACTTGTATGATTGCAGACCTCAAGGACTGGAGTTACCCATTTATCCTTGAGGTACAGTAATCATTTAATTATGCTGTCCCTATTCATTAAATTTCATTACAGTGCAGAATCATTTTTTAGTTAACTAACAGTATAGCTCTATTTCTAAATATAATATACCATTATCTTTTGTTTTGTAATTTTATGATAATAATTTTGTATATATATTATTCTATCATATAGTCAGACTCACACATAAAGATGCTCCACACCATGTGTAGCACATGTGATGCTCCAAGCCACATTAATGATGTAGCATAGCATGAAGATCATTAAAAATGCTTATGTGGGTTATTCCAGAAATATTGACAAGAATAGGGATTTTAATTTTCTTTAAATTCAATTCTGCAAGTAGTCAAAGAGCACTATATGTAAAGGTAAATTATTCCAAATCAAGCTATTTCAAATTAAAATAACAGTAAATAAATGGCTGCTATAAAAAAAATTAAATCACCAGGAGCAACATCCTTGCATACTTTTGACATTTTACGAACAGCACTTGTATTAGTGTTTGGTTTTGTTTGATTTAATATAATTTTACATGTTTAACTTATTTTTTATTAAAAAAAACAATACAAATTGGGAGTTAAATGCTCCAAAAGTAATGCATTTAATTGTCATCAATATTTTGCTTAATTACACTTAATGGAACCAGTTAAACTTTCAAATTGGGTGATGCTTAGTATAAAAGCTCAGTCATCATCACTGCATCATATTGTATTAGTCCAAAGCGCCAGGAGGTAAGCTATGCGAGAATGAGTTCACACCAGCAGATTAGTTTCTAACTCTTAGACCACGATCCATCAGATGAAGCAGGCATTTATGTGATAAACATAACAAATCCAGCAATTCACTGCAGTCCTGATATAAGAGTCTTGCTAATTTATCATGAGTTAAATCACATGTAGGTTATTTTTAAAAATGGAGCGAGCCATTACAATGTTAGTGGCTGACCCACCAAAATGCAGATTTCATGCAGGTGACAACAATAAATGCTTGGTACTGTCACACATTCACAGATACTACTAATAAAATTGGTTCAGTTTTTAAGAGACTGAACCAATAAAACATGTCACATTTCAATCTCTAGGTAGAAAGTCTGACAGGTATATTATTATACGACTAGGACCAGGCAGCTTTCCTTCTGGTTCCCAGCTCAGAAATTTAGTATATCCTGTAAACACACGAGCCTACTGAGAGGCTCAACATATCAAGCCTCTCAATAGCACTTAACAATCTTTTCTTAGATAAACACTCTGAATGAAACTCACCTGATACTTCCCGATCCAGCTTTCTTTTCTGTGACGACCACCTTTGAATCCAGAGCCGGCCCACATGGCTGGTTGGATGTTTGGCCATAGTCAGGAGAATCTTTGGCTCTACTCACAAGAATTGAAGCTTTTTCTTTATCTGCCGTGGTGACAGAAAATACTGGGCCTACAAAGAACAAGAGGAAAATCAAAAAGCTAATTGGATATTTTTAAAATGATAGAAACATTGATCACGGATCGCATTTTAATGAACGAGTTGGTGTACCTGACTGAGATAAGTTGATCTGAGCAGGAAGAGCAGAAGTATGAGAGACAGTAAAAGACGAGGAGGAAAAAGTATTGGGGGTGAAAGAAGAGGACTTAGAGGGTGCAGGGTGAGCAGAGCATGTGGGTGTCTCTGGGTCACAGAGAGCATCAAGATCTGGACTAGTCAACAGAGGTACTGGTGCGATGCCACCACCAGCTAAAGTAGGATTAGAGTCAAGCGCCGCTCCCTGAGGACCTGAGGAGGACAGAGAGGAAAGAGAGGAAAGGGGAGGCTCTGAGATAAAGGGGAGAGAATGAAAACAAATGGTAGGAGGAAGTACAGAGAGCAATGACACAAAAGTTTAAAAAAAGGACGTTAGGAATAGAGACAGGGGGAAATAAGCATGTCATTTTTTAAAATCAGTTACCTGACTCTGAGTTAGATGTGGAAGATTTGGGAAAAGGTGGCGTTGAAGCAGGAAAAAGGGCATCAGTGGAAAAAGGAGAAGGCGAGCTGGGGCGAACAACTGATTTTACAACTTGAGGTCTGAAAATATGAGAATGGCCTAAAACAGAGATGAGGAGAGAATAGCTTAAAGATTTAGGTAAGTTACAGTTGTATAAGCATATCTGTGGGCCCAGCGATGGCCAGCTCTGGTCCTCGAAGGCTGCGTTAATGCAGCAAACATCCAGACCTCAGCAAACCCGAGGTCGGGAAAGGATAAAGAAATAACTGCTGAAGAAATTTAAATTAAATCAAGTGTGTTGGAGCAGGAAAGCATCAGAAACTAGCAGGGCGATTGCCTTTAAGGACCAGAACGGGACACAGCTGGTCCAATCCGAGCAGAAAAAAAGACAAACCAGAGCTTAAAGCAGAATCATAAGCAGTCTGAACCTCTGGGGGGCGCCGTTGGTAAGAAACAGTGGCTAAACAGAAGACAGCAAAGTGGTGAACAGACAAAGAATTAAAGGGTATGGAGGGAAATTTATTGCTTGCATTTATCTTCATAAAAGTTACATCCAAGAAAACCCAAACATTTGTAAAAGCCTGTTTTGTTCCAATGGCAAAGCAAGTTCAACACTGCAGCTTTCCTTGTGTTAGGCGAATATACAAAACCTGAAACTTAAATCATTCAGCTTAATGAAAAAAAGCATCTGTAATGATTTCAGTGAGCTACTTTGAGCCAAATGTCAGAGTCTGCATTACCACAAAGGTGGCTTTGACTGGTGGCTTCAATCTGACGGGATGAACATTCACTGCGCTTGATTTATTCATGAAGGATTATCAAATAACCTGCAGACAACTGATTGTTTACATGTCACGTTAAAAATCTGTCAGGGAAATTAGACAATGACTGACATTTTAATCAAGAAATGTATTGATAATATCATAACACTGTGTCAGATCACCTACTTGGTGTTGAATTTCAAACTTGTGTAAATTCTTGAGGTATAATGAGGACGATTCATTAAACAATGAGCGATGTCACTAAAGAAGCTCTACGTTCAGAGTAAACCATGTGGAATCATGTGGGTTGGGTTGGGCTCTTGCAGATTAGAAAATAAGTCAATAAAAGTCAAATAAACTGATTTACCTTTAATTATGTTTAGATTTAATTGATCTTTATGTGGCAGCTTCAGAGAACTAAACACACATATGGAGAACTTAGTAAAAGCTTAAGATGGCCATAGAATATAGTAGACACATAAATAAAGGAATAAATTAGATTTTTTTATATCTCAGTGGAACATTGAAATTGGCTGATTTGGTTAACCTGCTGGCAAATATGAATTTAACACTTTATAGGTGTTTGATTTCAGTCATTTTATCAAAGTTAGGTTTTCTAACTATGAAATGTGTCTCCATGATTTGTGTATGAGGCCAATAAAATCAGAAAATTCTGTCACTCAATGTTTTAGTGAAAGTCAGTGCTCACTTCTAAAGTCCCTGAGCCAGAAAATCCCACAGAAAGGGGATTTCAGAAAGTGAAGTGAGGTGGGTGTGGTACCACACATAATAATCTAAAGGTTCAGACCGAGCGTAAACCTGTTAGACTAAAGTAAAGCCTAAAGCAGAGGTGCCAAAAATCTCAGTTCATCCCTCATACCGCCCTGGGCTTCAAAACCAGAGACTATTTAAAACAGAGCAAATTCCCATTGCACTGCAGAAATAAACATGTTTACAGCCTGGTATAAATTATTTTAGTGTTTACCTTCACGACAACTGTGAGCGGGTGAATTTTCTTTATTATAACTCATCTATTTAGACGTATTTCATTTTGAATATCAGCACAATTAGGGGCGTGTGCTTTTGATTGACAGAAGGCTGTGTGTAGCATAAACAGTGAACAGCACATTTTTGTTTTAACCTGCCTGCTTCCATCAGTCGGTTAGCTCTGGTTAGTTCTACTTTTCAGGCAGCTCTGTCAATCATGACAGCCCCACGCTCACAGCCCCATCTCAGCTTTACCTCTTTGCCCATTTCGGTATTTTTTGGAAACAATGATATGCTGCCAAGATTTTGACAATGAGAACGACGCTTCCCTTTTGCTCCTCAGGAACTTACAAGTGACATCAGAGTCCATCTTCATATACAGACAGTAGCTCAGACACAGAAACAACGCATTCTCAGTAAAGTCTAAAGCCAATTTGGTTATGGTTGCAATTGAGGACAAAGACTGAATTTAGGGTGATACACTTTGAAAAGAAATGTTGTTGAACTCCTGACATCCATAGGAAACATGTATAACATGGGACATTTGATTGAACAAACATTTTTTGATTTAAATTAAAAAGATTTTTAGATTTTTCACACATGTGAAACAAGAGACAACCTAACAGCTAAGTTTGCTTTATGGAATAATATTCTCCTCTGGGTTTGAAATAACATTTTCTATTAAAGCATTAATCTTTGAGCTTAAATCAAACTTAAAGAAAAGAGAAACTAAAAACATAAAACAGCAAGAATAAGCTGGCTGCTTCTCATGCAGTGTTTTCACACAGCACACCTTTTTCTACATTAGTACTTCACAACATTCAGTTACTGACTTTCCTCCAGTCATGCAACAAAATAATGTGAAACCAAACCATTACACATCAGGAATCATTTAGCAGAAAGCAAGCAGGAGGAAAGTCTGCCAGCCAGTCTCTTTATACCTTTTGCTGAGCCTGACTGAAAGATTGGAGGCAGTGAAGGAGGCTGAGAGATGGTCCAGGTGGGGGAAGGGTGAGCAGATGAAGACTTAGTGGACAGAGTGAATTTTGGGGGAGACGATTTGTGAGGAATATGCTGCGGGGCAGTAGAGATGGGTTTTTGGGTCAGAGTGGTGGATACAGAGAGAGATGTTTGAGGAGGCAAAGGAGATGATGTCACAGTTGCAGATGATGACAATAAGAGGGAAGGGGGTTTGGAGTTAGCTGAGGACAGGAGAGTGGGTGCGTTTGATTTTACTGGACCTTCATAATAAGTGGACGAAGAATTAAAGGAAACTGATGTTGCAGAAAAAGACTCAGCTGAGGTGGAAGATAAATTTGAGACAGAGTTGGTGCATTTAGAAGCTGGAGGATGTGGAGCAACATCTGAGAGAGAAGGAGAGGAAGGGGCACCATGGACTGATGGAGCATCTATGAGCTGGGACTTAGTGGGGTCAGACACAGCAGAAGCCTGTAAAAAAACTTGGTTGGTTGGTTTTTTGTGCTTGGATCTGGGTGAGGGCTGAGGGGAGGGACTGGGGGAAGGCTGTGATTGGACAGGAGCGGTGGAAAGGGGATGCCGGGAGTGACGGGGTGAGGGGCGAGGAGCTATTGGTAGAGGAGGTCGGGAGTGCACTGTTGAAGTTGGAAGACCCGTCTCATGTCCACAGGCTGGGCAAAATGATGGAGGGAAAGAATGATGATAAAATGAATGAAAAAGACAGAAAGAAAAGCAGAACTATAAATGGCAATGATGTGAATCCAAAATGGATCACATGACATCTACTGGTAAAACGGTCATGTGCATCCTTTGTTAATCACTATCCCGCATGTCTGAATGATAACATATTCAAAACATGGTACTGCCAAGGAATAAAAAAAACACTTGATATGACCTCCAGCGCATGTCTCCTGATCATTTTACTGCACATTTGCAAATGCTATCAAATGCAAACCTGTGAGCTAACCTACCTGCATTTCAAACGAAACATGAGCTTTGTCCGTATGTGCACCCTATTCCCTCATTCACTACACAGGGCCGCACTACATAACACATTATATAAATGCCCTCATCGGCGATTCGGACACAAAGCTCACCACTTTCTCGTAGTTGGACATCACGTGACTACCAACTGTAACTATGGCAACCACAGCGCACTTGAAGATATCACTCCCAATCCGATCCAAAGCCGTGTGATACTTTCATTCCTTATGTTATATTTAATTCTTTCTTTGCATCATATCTACTCAATGAAAGCAGAATAAGATTAATGCTCTGTAGGATTTTGTTCTTAGATGTCCGTGTTATATGTGCCATTGTAAGCTCCGGTCCACAATGCATTGGTGGTCTACATTAACCCGTCTAGTGACCATCGATGCTCACTATTGTCAAGATGCATTGTGAGTAATTTTGGATGAACTTTTTCTCTCTGTACATTAGGACACCCTTACAAAATGGCATGACCACTATCTAGGGCACTACGGATCATAAGGTGCACATTCTGACACAGACATGGTTTTTTTTTTCTTCTAATAATTTATTTGACACATTGCTGGAAGAATAATCAATAAAACAAGTCAAAAGCACTTTAGTTTTGCTCTTTCTACACAAAAACATTGGTGTACCATGTTGCAGAGACTTACTAGAGTCCATCTGTGGCATAAGTATATAATCACATGATTCTCAGCTATATCTAATGTCTAGGTTAGAAGTTTGTGGTATGTCAAGAATCCCATGAAAAGGACCGGAGAGCAAGTGACACAAGCGTGTGAAATACCGTGATATGAAACGAGCTATTCAGCAACAAACAGACACAGACAACACAGGCGGTGTTTGTCTTCACACGCCTGGTGAGAGAAAAGCTAGATGGAAATGCAGCTACCTGAAGCAGGTATGGAGGCTCCGGGGGATTTTCGCTTGTCAGGAGGAAGAGGAGCGGGACGGTTTGGACGAGTTAGAGTGTGTGTAACTGAGGAGCAGCCAAAAAAGAAGAGATGCACAGAGCAGGAAACAGGAATCAATGCTGAAGTTGTGATAAGCAGAAAAACAAGGTGAAGATCAGGAAAAGAAGATGATGCTGAAATAGGTCTGTGTACCCGTGGCTGTCACAGATTTCTTTTCTTCCTCTTCGTCGCTTTCATTGAAGTCGTCCAGGTTGCCGATATCTGTCGGTTTGTAGCTCATTAAGCTGGCAAGGCTTTGCATGTCTTCATCACTGGGGAACAAACCAATTATCACTAACTGATACCTTGCAGAGGTCATGTCTTTGACAGAGGATCGTCAAATGAAGATGAATGATAAATATAATATAGAATGATTTAGGCATACTGTGTTGGCTGAGCTGCACTTCTAATTATTCCATTTTATTATATAGGACTCACAAACACTTCAAAAGTAGCATATGTATGGGAACATGAATATCATGTCAGTGTCCCATCATTATTTATAACGCATCAGAAACGTTTCAGCCAACTTAAACTACTCACGTGGCTTTTCCCTCTCGGACAAAAACACAAGACAGCGACAGCTTGAGCGTGGCTTCCACCACTTTGACCGACAGCGGCTTCAGATTCAGAGTCAGGTCTGTCTGGGTCAGCGTGGGACTGGCAAAGCGCTTCAGGTTGATGTCAGCAGATGCCAGCACCTTGCGGTGACCTTTGTTCTCCTGTGTATGACCCATGGAAACCATTAGCTAAAGCACTATTATTGACACAATAATTTTGGTTAGCTCATAGGAAGCAGACAGTTACTTACACCTTCAATGACAAATGTCCATTCTTTGTCCTCAAACTCGTCAGCATTGGGCTCCTGTAGAGGTGATAGGAAGAGTGTCATTTGTTTTATTTTACATTCTCACTACATGCTGGGGACATAATACATCACCACATGCAGTTTATTTGATAGTTTACCATGCAGTACTTTATTTATATGTCTATAAACCTGTTAAAACTTCACTTACTTTGCAAAGTAATCTCATTCTGCATAATTTATACCACGTGTGCTAATTGCTTCTTAGCATATTTAATAATATATGGAGTCCTACTCTGTGGGGATTTGCCTGTTTATCATATCATGGTTCCTGGGTTTGCTTTTATTTATGTGTTTTCCTCTTTGTCTTTCGCATTTCCACATTCTGTATTTAGCTGACTTTATTTCCAGTTTTACTAGGAAGTTTAGATTCCTCGTGAACTTCGGTTAGTTTCACTTCTGCTTTCAGGTATCCCCTAATAAAATGAGTCCATGCACCTGTCTTTATCCAGATGATTGAAGCCAAGTTCTCAGCCATCTAATTTATTTGTTTTTTTTTGTCCCTGTCCTTCTTTGTGTTAACTCAGCCCCTGCTTGTTAAGCATAACCAGACTATTAACGGGCTTAAATTTATGTGTCTTTAAATTTAACTTGAGGTGAAGCTGCGCTATATAACAGCGAGTAAAGCTGAATGGGATTTGAACTGAATGGATTTAATTTTACCTGCATTTTTTTTATGAACTGATTTTACTCAGAAAAAAATAATGCTGAATGCTCATAATTTTTTTTTTGGTGGACCTATCTTCTCACACATTCAGCTCAGAACCAATTAAAATAAAAGATATTTCAGTTTTTCCAGGGATAACATCTCAATATGTAACTGATGTTATTATAGTTAGGAGCAAAATCATCTGATCACATAAACAAATGAATCTTTTATATTACTTTTGGTTAAGAACAAACATGTAGAATCAATATTTCCACTTCTCTTTTCAACTAGCAGCATGTTTTATAGAACCGAAGCAGCGATTCAGGCTATACATTGTTACAAATAAAACATTTTCTACTTATTCTTATTATATTTTACATAACCTTTTAAAGCCAAACCTAAGAAACGAGGAGCAGAGGAATCAATTTTTTTCAATTCTGAAGCCTTTATTTGACACTTCCACAGAATCTGAAAAAAAAATAATTTTTTTTGCCATGTTTACTGTTTATTATTACTATGTGATAGGTAAATAAATATTGGAGTGTATTCTTCTTTTTGGTGTTAACCAGGGGGCAGGATATCAGTATCATACAGTGCAAAACCGGATTTTGAATAAAGCTTTTATCATAAAATGGTGCAAAATGTCTGAGAAACTTTATGTATCAAATATCATTTGGCTTCAAAGAGTCAAAGCTCTGCATCACATAAAGAAACAATACAGCGCTCAAACAATGCTTCCTGATGTCATTGATCTGTGAATGCAATATTAAAGAAAAGTCATGTAAAATGGAACTATGTATAAATTACATAACATAGCACATTGCTGATAACCTGCCTGCCACTTTGCAGCCCATAATGCTTCACTTAATCCTCATTCTGGTCCCACTGTTAAAAAGTTCTTCCTGGATATCAGCTTTTAACTTCTCCAGTCATTCATCTTCTTTTTTGTTCCCCCACTTTAGTTAGGCATCTGTCAATATGCATCCTCTGTAAAAGGAGCATATTTTGAGGTTGGTACCTTAAAAAGAGTGACAGAGATGTCGATGTTCTCTGGGACGGGCCACATCACCATCCCTCTGTAAGGGTTCTTGATTCCAGGCTGCCAACTGTGGAGCTGAACAGCAAACAGCACATTAACAAGAGGTAAATGTTTGATTAAGCAGTGTTGAAAATGAATATATAAATACATGTGGATGGGTTTGTCCATCTTGCTGAGTTTAAAGAGGACTATCTTGTGTTTTCCATCAAGTATACAAAGCTTTTTGGACCACTTCTGACCTTTTTATTTAAAAAATCAACTTTGTATGCAATTTCACTGGTCCTAATTTAGATTAAATTATATAATTAAGTTAACAATAGCATTAAGGTTCAGGCACACACCTTAATATCTGCATATGTGTGTGTAATTTTTATTTTGTGTGTGTTTTTTTAGTGACTTCACCTTGGAACACATGCGTCTGTTCCTCCTGGTCCACACCACCCTTAGCTTGTCGGGTTGCCTTTAGAAACACATAAACACATCAAAACAGAAATGACACGTTGACTAATGTTGTTACATCACAGTCATACTGTTTACACACTCAGTTCAGTCTCAGGCAGGGCAAAACCACAAACTTCCAAAAAATCCGTTTTTAAGGCATTTCTTTAAAATAAAATACAAATTTTAATTTTTTATTGCTTTTAAATATCCCCTCAAAACAAAGAAGACATTATGCAAAAAGATAAGAAGGGTCAAATATGTGGTCTTATGACTATAATGGGGCTGCACGGTAGCACTGTTGCCTCACAGCATGAAGGTTGCCGGTTCGAGCCCCAGTGTGAGCGGGGCTCTGACCGGGTGCGTTTCTGTGTGGAGTTTGCATGTTAGCGTGGGTTCTCTCCAGGTACTCCAGCTTCCTCCCACATTCCAAAGACATGCACCTTGGGGATAGGCTGATTGCAGACTAAATTACCCATAGGAGTGAGTGTGAGTGTGCATGGTTATTCGTCTCTCTGTGTTGGCCCTGCGATGGACTGGCGTCCCGTCCAGGGTGTACCCCGCCTCTCGCCCGTTGACTGCTGGGATAGGCTCCAGCCCCCCCGCAACCCCGTCAGGGACAAAGCGGTAGATAATGGATGGATGGATGACTATAATGAGTATGTGTGTTTTAAAGTAGACTCGGCGCACATGGTGATATTTCACTTCTGTATCTGTGTCTTTAACCATCACATAATAGAAGCACATGTTTATCTGCCATTTTACGACATTACACGTGTTTTTTATTTGTTAACATTAGCTCAAGTGCTTCAATTGTATTCTTTCAGTCGTATGTGGTACAGGAAGTGAAAGAGGAAGCCGTGGAGTCATGTGACCTGAATGTAAGGTGTGTCCTTTAACAGGAACCCCCCCCTTAACCCAAGACACACAGCAACATCACTTATAATATGCTAATATAATACCCAGCCTTCAAACTTCCTTGTTAACTCAAAACATGTTTTTTATACATATAAAAAGATGATTTGAACAACTTGAATACTTTTAACATATTAAGAGTTTAAAGATGCTTTATGTGACCTCAGAGATCTAGAAGTTCAAGTGTAGTTGTGATGGTTTTGTGTGAAAATGTTTCAGTGGTATGTGTGTTAGTGGGCCGGGAGTGACATCAGGAATAGTCTGGCAGGCACAGAGTCGGGGGGGAAACCGAAGATAGATGTAAACAGAGATGAAGAGACGAGCCTCGGAAAGACATGACATGAAAATGAAAGATGTGAACACAAAGGGCTGAGAAAGTTTGATGGCAGGTTATTATTGTAGGCTTTATCATATTTCATAAGACAAGGCTGTTTTTATTATCCTCTATGTCATGTACAAGTGCTGTTTGTGTTTGATACACACATTTAGTGCACAACAGATACTATTTTTGCAAATTTACAGGCAGCTGTTTTCTCTATGTGTCGACAAACTCACAAACCACTTGCATAGATTAGTTATATGAAGAGTTACCAGCATGAAAACAATCCTACTGCTAAGTCTTTAATCCTCATCATACATTTTCACTGTCTATTTCTACTTTAAAACATTCTCAAAGATCACATTTTGCAATAAAGTAAAACTGAAAATAAAAAAGACAATGATCATTTTCAACTGCTGTCTTTGTTTCCTCAAAACTTCCCTGAATGCTTTATCTTTAATTGAAACCCGAACCTGCAGGAAATGGTTGCACTTGGAAACCATTCAGAAAACATATTTGCTTCATTAACAGTTTGAAGTATTAGAAGGCTTCCCATTTTAGTGCTTAGTCTCTTAGCTAAACAGGAACACGTGTGTACATCCACCATAGGTCACACAGTCACACTGCGTGATATTTCAGGCCAACTGGTGAATTTAGGCTTAATATTCACTCCCTTTTATTTCTGTCTTTGACCCACAACAGTTGTAGTGCAGGAGCAACTGTTGCAAAAAGTCTCATACAAAGATCTAAAATAGGACAACCGCCTCAGTAAAAGCACATGCAGACACATGCATGCAGATAATACTCATACACAGAGAGAGAGAGTGGCTTTTCCAACCCCCACACGCCCAAAAAAGTTCAACTCATATCCCTAATGTTTGACTGTACAACTGATGCAACAAAGGGGAAAGTTTTCTTTATCTGAGATGATTTTTTTTATCAATTCCTGTCATCTCTTTCTCTCTCTCCCTGACCCAGTCCCTCCTTACTCAATATTTCAATGGTAAAATCTAAAACTACTGTTTCTGTATCTTTCACATGTACTGAATAACTCTGCCATCTTTCACACACTTTCTGCTGCTGATCAAACTTTTCTCTGAATCAGAAACAGATCTGCTTCTTATCAAGGTTCTGACAAGCCGCTTGCAAAGTTAATTCATTTTTTAATATAATCAGGACAGATAAGGAGGAGCAACATGGGTCAAGCGGCACACCTGGGCAAAGGTTTAAAGATACTGAGGAAGTTTAGATATATCTATATCTATATCTATATCTATATCTATATATATATATATATATAAACTTGTATATTAACACATATTACACAATATATTATGTGTTAATATACTATTGGATGTAGATTGTTACTGAAGTTTGTTATTAGAGTTGCTTCTAAAAATGACATTTATGATTTAATTCAGTTTCTGTTTTATATACTATCAGGAAATTGTCTAACAGAGGGGAGTCAAGAAGTTGGTTAGTATGACAAAAATGTGTGTTTGCACTTATAAATTTGAATAAATAAAAGATTTCATTTTGTAATAATTACTGAAGAAGGTCAAATATAACGAGTCTACAAAATAAACACCATAAAACAGAAACCTATTTCAGCTTAAAACAGCAGCCAGAGTTGTTACTGTCACCCAAAATGTTTCGGTACCAAATATTAACTGTTTTTCTTTTCTTTTTTTTTAATATTATTATTACACATTAAGCTGGCCTAACTAATCAGTCAAAGTCCAGTTGATTACCTAATAGATTGTGACGCTATTTTCTATTTATTTAGCTTATTTTCTAAATTAAATGGCTCTATGGGCTGTTTTTATATGCGTGTCTTTACAGATAAAGGATATAATAAACCGTTTGCTGTCTCATGGTGGAGAGGAGTGGTCGGTAATCAAACCCACGCGCTCCCTCACAGGCCTTTACTTTCCTCAGTGTAGCGGAAAAAACCTCTCCGTGAGAATAAACGCGACCATAACGGAGTTTTTGCCATAGAGACAACAATGCCTCCGGGTTTTGTTTACACCTCCAAACACCGATACGCTCATAAATAATGTAAAGAAAACGTGTTTACTTACCATTTCTTGGTACACTCCAAAACCAGCTCCTGATAAGAGGCAACGAACTGAAACTTTGAAGCCTTTTTTCCCACTCGCTGCAGTCTTTTCCACACCGAAGTCATCACTTCTGCCGGCAAAAACGACCCGTAACACACAGAATGACGCTAAAAATCCAGCTTGGTGCGCAGACGCTGCTCCTTAAAAGGTCTCTTCTCTGAGCTGCGGGTGAACCCAACACAAGTTGCGACTTGCGCTCATTTGCAATCGCTTGAATCACGCACTGACAAGCAGCTTTGACATGTAGGCTATATTACCAAACAGAAAACAGTTGTATGCATAACAGTTAGCAGCAAACCGGAACCGACGATTCGGCTCGCCTGTCATTCACACAAGCAATAACCGCTTGATGTGAAGCTAAAGTTTCCGCTAAACTACTCTTGTTCTCATTGACGCATCGCTTCTTCCTCTCTCACGCACAGTTTACTCAACCCAGGGGTTGTTGTACAATAGACATGTTACCTCTAGGGTTAGTCAAGCCTCCCTTTTTTCTTCAGTGACAGCAGCCGGTAATGAAACCGCATAGCAGTCACATTGTGTGAGACAGGATATGCAGTGATGCAGGCTGCAGTGTTTATCTCTCTGCTTCATGCACAGTGGAAGTCATACCTGTAGACTTTGATCCTCACTGTCTTTATCAGTAGAACAACTTTATCTGACTGACTATTTCACTTGATCAGCTTTTCAAACCCATTCCCCTTATAAGTTATAGACTTAACTTTTTTTAAGCAGAGATTTAGTTACAAAATCAAGTCACTTCCTGAGTTTCAGCTGCGTCACCCAGCACTCCCAGGAAAAGGGCCTTCATCCAGTAAACTGAAGAATATTTTCCATGGAAGTGTGTGCTCAAGTTAGGTCAAAGCATAGGGATTTTCCTTAGTGAGTGCAAGAGTGTATTTTTAGGTGGAGCAGCAATGGATGGATGGACAGAGGCAGCTGGGTTGGAGGAGTATGGGGGAGCAGCAGGGGGTGAACAAATCCCTCATGACTCAGAGTTGGTCTAATATTACCCTGTGGGTTCAACATTCAGCACTCCATTATTGCTTTGTCCACTTTGAGTAAAGATGTTAAACCACATGACAACACTGCTTTCCTCATCTAAGAGTCATGACACAGCAGATGGACTGTGACGTGCAAAGGCAACCCAGTCACCCTGTAAAAGTACTGATCCAAACTGAAGCAGAGAGGAACAATCAGCCGGTAGTTTGCTATTGTGTTGTTTCTCCAGCTTTTCATCATGCAGATGTAGGATATTTCAGACTTATTGTTTTTATTGATACTGCGTCCTTCCTTCTGAATCTCCTTTTATTGCTCTTGGCTCATTTTATATGTCATCTGGGATGTTTCTGTGGCTCTGCTCAATTGGTATTTTTTTTATGTTCGTTTAGTCTCCTAAAAGCTTTTTAGTTGGTATGTTCATGTTCATGTTTTTTTTTTTTTACCACTTTTCTAGAAATGGACTTTGGCCAAACAGTACCAACATCAGAAATATGTTGATCCCCACCAAAAACTAAATAAAAAATAAGAAAGAAAACTAACTCATATAAGATAAATAATTTGCTTTGCAGTAAATGTGACATCAGTTCACACTGAAGTAGTTTCATAACTTCAGAAGAGTCCACTTCCACGCTCCTTAAAGTACGCAAGTTACGACAAACATTATAAATAGTCTTTGTTTTATATTTGGCCCTTTTGACTTTGATGTATAACATGTACATATTGTTAAAATATGTTGATTGAAAGAGAAATAAAAACCAATAAAAGTATTTTCCAACATCATGTTTTAATGCCGTTATTAGCCAATTATAACAAAATTCTGACATTATCAGACAGTTTCTAAGCTGCTCCACCAGAGAAAATAAAGCTGACTTATTTTATGCTATTATTAAAAATGCATACAGCTCCTCTGCTACCTTTAGGAAGATCTGACCATAACCTGGTAAACCCATCATTCAGCAACAAGCTGTCATTAGAAAGCCTGCTCTGATGATGATGAAGATTCTCTGAGAGGATACTGCCAGGCTACAGACTGTCCTCTGTGAACCAGATGACATCTATTGATTGTGTGACAGATTACAAAAACCTGTGAGGACAACGTCATTCCACCAAGAAGAGTGAGGTGCTTCCCCAGTAACAAACCCATATCACCAGTGACCTGAAGAAGTTGCTGTAAACCTGGAATTCCTTCGGGGATTAATAAAGTAATTTTCATTTCATTTTAATTTTATACACTTTTTAGGACCTCTTTGTGTTCACAGTCAGCTCTAAGTTAAATATATATTTCATGTTGTTAACATTTCCTTTCTCATGCAGGTTCTTATATTCTATCATTTTCCCATCACTGAGGTATTTCCTTTCTTTAATAAAAGATCTTAACAGTCATTGTATCCCAGCCCCCCCACTAACACATCATAGCTTTCCCAAGCTGTCCTCGATGGCATCCACTGCACCAACCTTCTGTTTATTTTACCAGCCTTTCACTGCAAGCTACAGACATTGTTTTCATTAACTGTGGGCTGCAATAACCAGGCTTCCTGTCCGCTTATGAAGACAATGAGAAGAAAGAAAACCCATCTGCAGAGAATCTATATTTGCATGAAGCTAACAGAAAACCACAAAAACCCTGCTGTGATGGATGAAACATAAATCATTTAGACACCCACAACCATTGTCAGTTTGATTGGAGATGTTGTCCTCAAACATCCACAGAAAATAGTTTCCTTTGGTGGTTGATTTAAAGGTAAGAGACCAGGAGCTGATGGAGCAAGGCTGGGGACAGTGTGTCCCCTGTTGGTCTTGTTTGGCAGTACCATCCCCTGACAGCCTCTTATCACAAAACAAGAAGATTAAACAGCGTCTCGATCTCAGTTTATAGCTATGGTTTCCAGGTGTTTTAAATCAGAGATGTGATATTTTGTGTCACAAGTCATTTGCAGACACTCATCAAAAACAGATGTAGCTTCAATGACTCAAACACAATAGTTTTATCAGATCAGAGATGTTGCAGCAAATTATCTTATTTTGGGTTCCTGAAAAGGTTTTTCCACTGATCCAAGAGGCTTCCTGGGTTTTAAATTACCTGGTCTTAATTTTTTTTTACCTCTTGTTGTGTCATTTAGAATGAAACAATGCATCATGTGAGAGTTTGGGGATGCACAAATCAAGACGGAGATGATGATGATCCTGGTTGCACAGGCTTATCAGAAGTGTAACAGTTTCTCTCACACTTTTAAATCTGTTCTTCCACTTGTGAAAAGGTTTGTAGACGTAAAGGTCAAAGCGTAACTTGTTCTTTAAGTACCCAGCTGACGTTCTGCCTCTTTTTATGTGGATGATATAATAACATTTCTGAGTCTGGAATGTAAAAAATGTATGATATTCTGATACTCCAGTGACACAAATATGCAATTTTTTCCCAAACAAGTACAAAAAAACAACAACAATTCAACAAGATCTCATGTCTGTGTGAAGATAATGTTAGAGTGGTTTATTTAGCATGTATTGTAATAGAATAATTGAAATGTTAAATGCATATTTGTAGGGAAAATCTTTTATGATCTGTTTTTTATCTTTTACAACAAATTTGCTTGCTTTATGGCTTCTTTTTTAATGCTGTACATTTAGGATAGGGGAGAGTTTGTGTGCTTTAGAATGCATGCTCTTTTGTAGATGGAGCAGGATGAGGAAATCCCTTGTTTCTGACTGTGAATACATGCAAATATTTTTTTGTATTTGCTATTTTGTTGGTTAAAGTAGTGGCTGTAGTTTGATTGATGCAACTTTGTTTTTTGTTTTAATGCGTTCAATAAAACAGAAGTAACTTTTTGTAACGGTTTGAGTTTTTTCCTCATGAGTCAGAAACTATTCATTCTGCAAGAGCAGCAAAAACAATCTACTGCGCTCAAGTTACGTTGCCATTTCAGATAACCTGTCACCTGCAGTGCGCAGAAAATGTGTTGACAAGCTCAAAAGAAACAGACAATAAAGCTCACTGATACCAAATTTGGGTTCTTTTGAAAAAACAATATGAAAGACTTAAATAAAAATGCTGATTCACACATTTCTTATGGTCTGGATTGCTCAAAAGTTGCCACAGAGCTTAGTTTCAAAAGCAAAGGAGCAGAGTTTTCTAACACAGAAGTAAGGCAAGGCAAGGCAAGGCAAGTTTATTTGTATAGCACCTTTCATGTACAGGACAATTCAAAGTGCTTTACATGGA
>JBAMIG010000016.1:12524596-12539645 GCA_037177335.1 Kiunga ballochi | reverse complement strand
ATAGATAGATAGATAGATAGATAGATAGATAGATAGATAGATAGATAGATAGATAGATAGATAGATAGTTAGTTAGTACCGTCATCACTGAAGCCTTAAATGTGTGAGCTAAATGATGCTTCAGGTAGAGAAATGTTGATTTTTAATAGTCATTACATTGGGACACACAGCGGTGTGATTTAATGCTCATGTGGAAGTTACAGTTAATTAGTAATTATTTAAACGACGTTTTACACAGTGTTAAATCTATACAGTAAAAAAAAATGCTTGTACAAAATCCGTATTAATTACTTACAGAAATTATTGCAGCATATCATGTCAAGCCAGATTGTGGCATAAAATGTGTATGTCTTTACGCCGCGTTGTTAATGGAAAAGAAAATCATTCAAGCAAAAATTGATCAAATGATCAATGGGCGGATTCATTTGCATATCCCTGCACTGCTGAGTTTGCAGGTGTGCAGGCATTTATGGAACAGGACGCAGCAATGTGCACGTACTGAGTGCATGGCTTAAATACACTTTCTTCTGCATCAAAAAGGTGAAAGAAGAGGAAGCTTTGGTGTCTATAAAGTATTATTTTCAAACAAAGCTTTATAAAGGCTGACAGTGTCTTTTTTTTCTTGTTTTTTTTAGTCATTTCAATAAAACAGTCATTTACAGACTAAATTCAGCCTCATTAAGACTCTTTCATCAGTTATAATTAAACTACACGAATGTTCACTTTCTATTATGCCCTTGGCACAGAGTCACCTGTAATTTCACATGAATAAATGGTCTATTAAGTATTTCAGAACATGATTAGTGAATCATTTAATTAAAGCTTATTTCACGCTTTTAATTGCTCATATCAGAACATTGCGTCCGCGTCTGATCCTCTTTGTGCGTGCACACATTTTCCATTTGCACCATCTCTCTTTTGTCTGTCTGTGAGCGCGTGCCAGTAGCGCGTGCGGGTTTCGGTGGGGGAGCGCTCCTGCTGTTACATGGTGACATCCAGAAGCTGTCAGATTGTGTCAGACGGAAGCATAGAGGAGGAAGGGGACGGGAGTTTGCCTACAGCTGAGGGGGACAAACCGGAGGAGGATGAAAAAGTAATTGTGTTTTTCTGGATCTTTCACCTGAAGTTCTTTCACCGAGAAGCAGAAGCAGTAGAGCTCCATGAGCGGGAAAGCAAAGGGCAAAGATGAGCATGCCGCCAAAGGTGAGTGGACACGGGTTGGATACAAGGGAGGATGAAAAGGCGCTTGTTACAACCCGTTAGACAGAAAAAGACAATAGTGGATTTGCTTTGTGATGAATATTAGGTTCGCACGTGCTTCATTGTCTCTTTAAGGTTGGACTTGAAGGGTGTTAGAAACTATTTGGAAAAGACGCTCAATAGAAAAAAGAATTAGGCTATAGGCTGCATTATTTTTTTAAAGTTTAATTTATTCACCAAAGACCACATAGCCTATGGTAAATAAAGTAGCTCATTTCTTTTTTCTTAAACGTTTCACTCATTCTGGCAGCTTTTATCTTTTACAAATAGGCCTACATTTATTAATAAACAACTCGTCTATTGTTGACTGTGAGACTGGTGAAGCAGTTCATTTCCGCCATTAAACGATGTCAGATTTAATTGCAAACATAAAAGCCATTGTGGACTCTGGAAAAGCGAGATTGTCCGCGCGGGATGCACCGCAGTGCAAACTGGGAAACTATCATTGCCATGGAAACAGAAAGGGAGTTGCCCGCAAGCTGGGCTCCTTCATGCATAATTATTTGTTCTAGATATTACAATGAAATTAGATGAAACTGCATTACTTACAATGAATAATACAAAAATACAATAAAAGAAAAATAAAACGTTAAATTTTTTATTTTTTAAAATACTGCTTCTAATAATAATACATTGTTTTTGCGTTCGTAAAAAATGAAAATAAGGCTCGAGCTTCATGCTTCAGACCTTTTGGGAAAGAAATTTTAAAAATTGGATGGACAGATGGAGTCTTTGACCGTCCACTTTTTGTTTGAAGTATTTTGAAGCTGACTAAGACTACAGAGAATTTAAAAAAAAAATAAGTAGGTCCACAACTAAATGAAAATCGAAGATGCTGTTAGTGGTTTTCCCAACAGCATGGCAGGACTTTTACTTTATGGCATCTGAATTGTATGCCTCTAGAAACAAACGTTCCTGCATGTTGAAATGGTGTCATTTCGGTCATCAGGTGTTTTTAGTATATAAGCAAAACTGTAATCCATAGAAAGTATCCTGACAAGGTGACACACGGAGTCCAGATGCTGAGGAAGGACTTGTAGGCTATAAGCAGGCTACCGCATCCTCCATGTTATTTTGAGTGCTGTGTTTTTGTAAATATAAGAGGCAGTTTCAAGACCTTATTACTATTAACTTGATCAAAAAATCTTCCAGATAAAAATCTGTTTATATATTTGCCATTTTAAAGATTATTTCATGCAAAAGACATGGTCCCTATCAGAGAAAAAATGGTGTTAACATTTGTTAATAATGCCCATGACATGAACTTTGTAGAATTAGAAGATAAATGTCTATGTTGCTACATATATTCATCCACACAAGGGGCTCTCACACATTTACCATGTTTGCTGGCCAGGTAATTGCATGCCACCTGGCTCCATACATAGCCTATACAGATCTTATGAGACTAACCACATTAACGGTTCAATTAAGAGTCCTGTGCAATGCAAATATCCATCCTAAGAGGTCCCCCCTTCTTTGCACTAATAATCAAAGCAACGAGTGCTGCACAAAAAATCTGTGCCCTGCCACACATCTCACTGTGTTTAGCTCTGTTTTCATATCAGAGCAATAACATGAGCTGCAATGCTTACTGACTGGATCTTTTAGGAGAAGTGGCCCAGGAGTTTTTATATGCAAGTATACAAACTCAGAGCTAGTTGAAAAACTCTCTTCAAGTGGTTAAAAAGTTGGGTTTAGTATTTGAACACACGCCTAATTGTAATTTACAATTCTAGTAATGACACACATACATGGTTATGACTGACTCTGTGGTTTATCACTCCCGACCTTGTTGTAAAAACACTCGTCCCCTGTGTAGCTAGACCATCAAAGAAAACGTAATCTTACAAATCAGAGAAAGCGCACCAGTAACACCTCAATAAGAGTATTTGAAGTTAGCTGTAGCGGTAGGGTGTTAGTGAGTGCTCGCAGTAACCACTAGGTGGCGGTTTATTTCTCTAAAGCTTTCATATAACATCAATACACAGAAAAGGCAATAAAACCAAACCAATAAACAGAAGGGGGATGAGTCAAGATGATAGATCCTCTGAGAAATCCTTGAACACTGTAATGTCAGCTGTCCTATAGTGCTGCCTCTGTACTTTTCCACACTGAGTCAGCTCTGTGTTTGTTTTTGACAATAATCTATGCTTACCGAGTTGAAAATGTCACCACCACAGAAATAAACGGGGAAATTACTAGCACTCTCCTTCATCCACAGCCTGATACAACTAAACAAAGTCTCAAATATCCCCTCCATGTAAAAAAATGCATTAAGAACCAATGAACACCAGTGAATCTGGATGATTTCCTTCTTTTAATCACCTTGTGTGAGTTCCTAATGATGAGAGGAAGAACATGATAAAAAGCCTTATTACAAGTTACTAGAGCAATGTAAAGACAGCCTGTGATAAACATATTTATTCATCAGCTGTGAGGACGCATACTGCTCTCTCTGTATGTTACTATACTGTATGTTAGTTGGTAAAACTTTAGGATTTAAACATCTTAAGTACAAGTACTGTCTGTTTCTCTCCACAGTGAACTGTGTGTCACCTTGTACTGTTCTGTATATTACAATTCAATTTAAGATTAAGGTTTTGGGAGAACAGGAACTTATTAACATTTTGTTCTTAAAGAGGTTAGACATAAATTGGATTGATAGCAATGAAATGTGTTCCAGACCTTCATGCCCCCATGAGTGCAATTTTGTCCTACAAACTTTCCTTAGCTTCCTTTTCTACTTTGGTTTCTGTTATTATGGTGCCATCTAGTGGCCGATTATATGAATAAGAATAGAGAAGGTCATTTTCTCAGATACTTGAAAGAGGTTTTTTTTTCTCTCTAAGAGAGTGTGATTGACTGTTGGACACTTGTGCAGAAAGCTGGCACTGTCACAGTTTACGTGAGAAGCCTATCTCTGTAATCATTGGACAAGAAGCCAGTCCATAACAGCGAGAATTCTTATGTACATGATTAAAAAATAATACAATAAAGACAAAGGAAGAAGCTGTGCAAAACATGACTGTAATCCAGTAAAAAGTATATTTTATAATTATAATAATGATGAGCAAAGAGTGTCCTATAGGGTTAAGAGGATGATATGAAGTCATCAGTAACATTATTTCTCTGTAAATATTTTTATGAAATGACTGGCACATGGAAAACAATCATGATAAGGAAGCATTTTGTCAGAGATGCTCATTCTTCACATCTCAGCTTCACTGTTAAAATTGCTGAGTTAGCTCATTTTGCTGCCGCATCCTGTTTCACTGCTGGCCTTACTGTTTTCTTCTTATGCAACAACAGACAATCTGCAATCTGCAATATCGTCTGTTACATTGGAACAACAAGCAGCTCTGCCTTAACTTTTTAAAAGTGACACATTACCATGTATGAAGTGCACTTCAGCATCCTAATGGAATAACAAGCTGCTGCATAGAAAGCGCTGTAACAGGACCACTGTGTAATGGGTTCATAATATGGCGTTCTGTGTGTCATTGTGGGTAATACTATATTGCTGTGATGGTAAGCACTAAGGCGAGACTGCAGAGTTAACACTGAAAGTCCAAAAAGCATTAGTTGTGTGCATTCATGCGACTCTTATTACGTATTGGGCTTGGTGTGTTTGTGTCAACGACAACAAGGGTATAAAAGCACATTTGTTTTATTTGTATTTAATGCAGTTTGGATGATTTATGTCTCTCTAAATGCTTCACTTCTTTACAATGTGATGACTTACCGTTATCTCAGGTTTTACAACTTTCATTTATTTTAGGTGAAATATGTTAAACAGCCTCTTTGTTTAATTTTGATCAACAAGCAAGGATAAATCTTCACCTCAGTGTCGAAGATGTTTTATTTATGAGTCCCTAATAATACAGATTTATAGTTTTTGGCCACTAGCACGCTCCTTTCAGCTGCTGGAGTTTTCTGTGCCTGCATGCCTCGCATGCAGGGAGCTGTAGTTTCCTTTAAGTGGAAAAGATTAAATTGATGATAAGTCATAAAGGTGGTTTTGCACATTATCACTCAGAGATGTAACAATTTGATATGACTTTGTGTTTAAGGGTGGAAATAGTCCCAATCTTAAGAGGAGTTTTTCAGAGGCAAAAAATGCACATTTATTAAGTGCACAAAGCAATGCGGGTAAAAGACTTCAAAAATATGTCTCTACTGATGTATTTAATCAGTTTTGCTTTCAGAGTCGTATAAGTTTATGGATATTTATACTTAAGTAAAGCCACAGTCTTGCTTTGATTTAGCTGATAAATACAACAGCAGAGAAAGACACAGTCTCGTCGATCGGTCCTTTTATTTGAGAAGGGCCTGCTGGCTCCATCCTTCACTTACTGTGCCAGATCAGCGGGCCTCGAGATGAATCATTGATGACCAGTTCCAACGGCTTAATGGCCTCTAATGTTCCGTAATGATCCCCCGTCAACACCACGTGCGCGGTCTTAATGGATCCAAAGCCGTGGAGAGTTCTGTGGTTTGAACTTCGGTAATTCGGCGTCTTTTTTATCGAGGAGCACAGAACAGGAAGTGCGACAAGCCATGAGAGCAAAGCTGCGGAGCTCCTCGGACGCAGCAGCATGGCTTTCCCTCTCCGTCGCTCGACCTCAGGTAAGACCTGCAGAAAGAGTTGATGCGTCCAGGTTTAGGTCTGTTAAAGAAAAATAAGTTGTGCTAGACTTTGCAAGACTTTGAAGCTTTTTTGACTGTTTTGGGAACAACGTGTTTGAGTTTGAACGGAGGAATCAACTCGCTAAAGCCCTTTGCCTTAGTTTTGTTAACAAAAAGTTAATGTATGTATCTTAAAATGTTTCATGTGCACTTTTGTTTGGACCATTTGTTTTTAAAATGGTCTTTTTTATTCACCCTTGGTTTTATCTCGAGGCGAATACGTGCGTTTTCTACGCAGGCGCAAACATGAAGCGCTGTCCATGGTGCTGAAAACATAACCGGACGCGCCCAAAGCTTCTAGCCTGGACGCGGTTAGATGCGTGCTCAAATAACTTAACAAATAACAAATAGCTTTCTGTTACATAAATATGTAATGTTGGCTTTCCATTTATATTGTAGGCTTAACAGTTAATTCTTCTGTATGAATTCAGATCATTTTTGCATCGTATTCTCAAATAAGCTTGATTAAAAAGAAGGATAATCAATGCAAAACCTGTATAGTAATTTTTTCTGTGCCTTTGAGGGAAGCATATCAGTGTTATTTGGAAAAAGGCCCCCGTGGTCATTTGAAATGTGCTTGCAGTGTTAGGAGTATTCTGTGTTATGGGTTTCTGCAGAGTTAAACTGTTTACAGACCTGCTCTTACTGGTTTTTATTGGTTTTTATATTTTACTAGCATGCTTGTGGTGTAATTTCTTTACAAATGAACTCGCTCCACATCTTCTGTCAAACCACAAATAGTTTAATTGTGAACTTCCTCACGGGAAGCACTGCAGTGCTCCAACCAAAAGTAGAATTGATCTTAGCTTGTACATAAATCCTGCAACGCCTTTGACATATCTATGATTCCCAAGAGTCCATAAATGTTTGAAAGTATTAAATAAATATTCACCTTTTTGCATGCTGAGTGTAGTTATTAAAGGTGTGGTTTCTGTGTGTTGGTGCAAAATACACACCGCTTGTTCAACTATTAAGTTATTGATGATTTTTTTCTGCTTGTAATTGAGACAACAGGCAGAAATGGTTGTGTCAAAATGTTCTTCATTGTCTTCTTGTGTCTGATTCCCATATTCTGCTTGTATTTTGTGTGGTTGTTGCTTTTAGAAGGATGAAGTTTAAGATTAAATGAGTATATTATTAAACAATGAGACAGTCATGGCTTTTGGTCTTTTCTTTACTTTAGTTGTCATATTTCAGCATAATAATAAATGTTGTGAGGCTTGCTCAGTGAATGTGCATTCTGAACTAGATTTATCTGCACATTTATAAAAGTCTTACCTAAACAGAGGTCTAGAGGTGTGACTTTAGAGTCCTCATTCACAAGTCACGGGTCAAATTCTACACAAACAGGTCCTGATCTCACTTTCATTGTCCTCTTGTGGATTATGTAGCCTTCCTCCTCTCCTAAACGTTACATTGTTTAGTCTTACCAACCTCCTCTTTGCTCTCCATTCATTGATTCTTCACCAGGTTTCCTCTGGAGAACAGCATCCTGCCTGCTGTTCGACACCAGGTGCCGGTGCCTCATGCAGGTCAACTTCCGCTCTGAGTCTATGGACTCATCTATCCCCACCACCTCCTCTTCTTCTGTGTTGCATACCATGGCCCCCATCACAGCTGTATCTGACTGTGACTGTGCATCTGCTTTCCTGTTGGTGTGTGTGTGTGTGTTTGTGTGGGGGTGGGGGGGATGCCTCTGGCCATGCATGAAGTGGCAGATAACTGCTCTGCATTTGCCTCCGCTCTAATGCAAAGGAAGCGTCTGGAAAACGGCACACCTCACTCAGACTGAAGTGCTCTTGCTCGCTGTTATTCACCTCCTTCTCAGAAGCTGCAGCCTTTAGCGCTGAACTTCTGCAGCAAAACGAAATGACAGCCCCCTCCTTTCCCCCAATTCTCTTTTCATATTTTTCTTTCATACACACTCGTCAGCTCTTTCTGTTTGTCTTATAATGACTCATTCATCATTTCTCACGTTTTTCTTTCTTTTCCTCTGTGCTTCTATATGATTGCTGTTTCTCCTTTCATTCTCCACTGACACGCTCCACACTGCCGTTCTATCTCTTTAAGCTCTTCTCTTTCATTCATCATTCTCCTTTTCAATCCTTGTGTAGTCTTTTTTTCCCTACAAGCTTCTCTCCCCTCCCTCTCTCTTACTCACAAACACCCAATATCTAATTTTCTTCTGTCACCCCTCCTTCTTATTTGACTTCTAAATTAGTCACCTATCTGTCTGCTTATTTCGCACTCTTACTTCTAATCCCCTCTTACCCTCCCTTCGGGGTAACCCTACCTCTGGCCCTGCCCATCACCCATCAGAAGAACATGTAAATATCATGCCACGTGGGATAAACGGCTACAGGCGCCCTATATGATGAAGGAGGAGCTGCCCCGAACCTCTCAACCTCATCCCAGTGTATGCGCGCCCCGCCCGCTCCCCGTCTCCGCGCACACAAAGCCTACACCCCCTCCACCCCTTTTCTCCCCTTCTTTTCCTCTGGGTGGGCAGGGCTGCAGCAGTTTTATGAACGGCACGGCGCACCATGATCCCTTTCCTACTGATCGAGCCCGGAGCTGTTTCATTGACATCCATTCCTGCTGCTGCATTTCTCTCACGGACAGCGTCAAGAAGCGGAGCATCACCGGTGAAGCGGCGCAGAGCATCAGCAGGAGAAGAGGAAGCAGCAGCTGCAGTGGTCACCATCAACACCCGGTGTCGTTCACGACCGCTTATAAACTGTTGATTCGCCACCTGAAGCCGGACTGGATCTTTACGCACATCTGTCTTTCATCCACGCTCTCACGGGACTCCCTGAACAACAAGCAATCACCTCTGGGGGAATCAGACAGGTTTTGCCACTCAGACCCCCTGAGGGGGGGATGGGAGGCGGCGTCGTTAAAGCTCAGTTACTGGCGCATCACCAGATCTGTTCAACAGCTTCCACGAGGCGCCCGAAAGCACCGATGGAGAATTCTGGACGCTTACAATCGCGGAAAACTGCGAGTCTGCAGCGGCCGGTGTGTGATGCGAACTGAGTCGTGGGTGGCGTAGACCCCCATCCCCGCACCCCCCCACACACCGACTTGTCCGCCAATACTCCCTCCAGCCGGGACGCACTGTTTTGTTTCACTCAGTCGGGGGGAGCATGTCCCGGGCAGCGGCTATCGCCAGCTCTCTGATCCGCCAGAAGCGGCAGGCGAGGGAACGGGAGAAAGCAAATGCATGCCGCGGCAGCAGCAGCCCGAGCAACAGCAAAGGAGCAAACGAGAAGCCGAGCAAGCTGAATGTCTTCTCGCGTGTCAAATTGTTTGGATCAAGGAAGAAACGGAAGAGAAGACGACCACCAGGTCTGATAGTGAAAAACCACAAGGGAACCACATGCCAGCCATCATCCCCATCACAACCAGCATCACCACCATCATCCAAGACCATTTCCCCTTCATCGCATCGTTTGTCTTGTTCAAAAATCCTTTTTCTTCAGGTGTTGAACAGAAACAGTAATGTTCACACAGATTTAAGCAGAGCTCTGCTCACCCTGCAAGTGATATCAGTCAATCCTATTATTTGCTCTTTTAAGAAAGTGACAACCTTTACGTGTTAGTGATCAACACCCTCAAGTCAGTCACTTGAAATATGTACAAGTTTTTTTTACAAACACTTCCAGTTTTCAGGAGGCTGCTTAGTTTGATGCATGTGATCACGCAGCAGTAAAAAAGGACCAAAAGCAGGTAATATCTCCTCCCTTCTCAGAGCCTCAGCTAAAGGGCATTGTGACCAGGCTTTCCAGCCGGCAGGGCTTCCAGCTGCAGATGCAGCCTGATGGAACCATTGATGGAACCAAGGATGAAGACAGCACCTATGGTAAGACACTTGTCTATGATGTGCTGTACAAAGCAATTTAATCGTTTGCTGCTGTTTATTATTTAATTACAGAAAGAGAACTTTGTTTTGGCTCATCATTCTGAGAAACTCAAACACTCATTTTTGTTGAATCTCTGTAAATGAGCAGATATGACTGTTTAGCGGAGACTGAAACCATGTTTTTTTACACTCACGATGCAGTGTGTGTATAGTGTGAGCATATTGCATTAGGACAAAGTTTTAATATCAAGCAAGGGGGGATTTCATTTGCCAATTCATAATCATTGTGGGGTTAGCGTCTCGCTCAGGTTAAATCTAATTTTATGAGTAAGTTTGCCCAGTGGAGCCATGTTTGAACTCAGTTTAATTCAGAAAGTCACTCAACAACATGTCAAGTGCTCATTTAATTAGTAAGCGAGTACAGACGCTTCCCCCAAATGTCAGGCGGCATCTTTGCATCTGTGGAAAATGCCTCCTTGTTAATAAATTATACTAATTGATTAAATATCAACACAACACAGTTTAATTTCCCAATTGCAGAAATAATAACATGCATGTTTTTTGTACACACAGCTTGCAGTGTGTGTGTGTGTGTGTGCTTAATTTGGTTATTTAAAATCTGTTATTGAGTTTCAGATGACAATCAGTCTCCTTCTTGTGCGCAGTTGGTGTTGCCAGCATCTCACAATAATCGTTCCTATACTTCCCAGGCCACCAACTGCTGTGTACTAGTGTACTAAGAGAAAGACAAGGCGATGCATTCTTTAATTAATTGATTACATGTGGTGTATATCATATGAACGCCTACCCACATTAAATCAGTCATCCGTGAATGGGTTTGGATAGATAATCCCTGTAATCCACCTCTCCATACAACCACAGTCATTAAAAATAACATGGTTGGCTGAATGGTTGAAATTAAATACAGGCTTGACTCGTAAAACTGTGAGGAATAACTATGTCCTTACTACAGCTTCTCATCCTGTAGAAACATAAATATCTCTTTACTGTGTGACTTGGATGCAAAACCTGGGAACAGTCTAAAATTGAGGGGGGAAATAGCTACAGCTGGACAGAAGAGTAAAACTGACATGTTTTTGACATATTCCTGTGACATAAAGAAGAAAATGAGCCGTCTAGCACTGCCATCTGCAATACTGTTTTCTGTCCTTCTATGGTATTTGCTAGGTGACTCACCATCTGCACATTTAGGTGTGCAGAGGTGGACAGCTTCCAGTTGATCATTCAGTACAGTAGCAGCAAACAAAATAAAATATTTGACATCTGTACATTTCCAAAAATAAGCTGAAACCAAACATGAAGCAGTTTTATTGACTTTAGGTCTGAAATGTCAGGGATGTTGGTCTTTGTCTCCCAATTGATTTTTTATAGAAGTGAGACATCCTCTCTGCAGCAACATCGCTTTTCAAGGATGCAGATTTGATTCATGACCAAAATTAGTCATACTCATTGGTTGTGTGGAGATTTTCCAAGTCTGACATCAACAGGTCTCAGTCTATGCAGCCAAGTTTCTCCCTCAGCACAGCAGCATTGACCTCCTCAGGGAAACCATCGATTTCAAGGCTTTGTAGTGTTTCAGAGTGGTGCTCTTGTCTGTCTGGCTCTACCTCCCCTTTTCGGTGTTTCATCATTTTATCACTTGCTCCTGTTTTATTTCCTCCTTCAACAATTGCAGTGAATCATCAAACTAGCGGAACTGATTATTTGTCTCCATAACAGGATCACTGACCACTGCGTGAAGCTGCTGATTTTCTAGAAAGTCAGATGGAGCCTGTAAATAAATCACCATGTGCTGAAAAATGTCATGTGATGGATTTCCCAGTAATTAAGTCAGCAGCTGGTTTCTGTGGATGGAGATAATATACAAAGCAGAATGTCCAAGCCAGGCAGCTAATTGCTGTATTTACTACAGTGATATTACTGTCTGTCTGCCAGTGGCAAAAATAAGCACCTTTACAACTACACAGAATTAAATTGCAGTCAGATCAATGCTGCAACTGTCTCAATCAATCGTGGGTGGATTTAGAGTATTTACATATGTATTATAATATATTTATTATTATTAATAATGTTTTTTTTTTACAATTTGAACCTAAAAAAAGACAAAAACTTAGTATTTATAATCAGATTATGTGGTTTTATTTGCACATTTTGCTTGTCTAGAAATATCTTTACATAAAATCTCATTTTATGGGAAAATGTTTTCAAGAAATGAGGTTGCAAAAAAAGATTTCTGCATCTTTAGTGTAGTTTCGAAGCCTTACTGCCTGGCTGAACTTCTGACACAGCTCCAGGGTGTTATTGATATTGATGAGATTTGTTCTCTGTTCTCTGTCCATTTGTTTGCTGTGTGTGTGTGTATTTGTGTGGCTTTGTGTGTAGCTGTGTTCAACCTGATCCCTGTGGGGCTTCGTGTGGTGGCCATCCAGGGTGTCCAGACCAAACTCTACCTGGCAATGAACAACGAAGGCTTTCTCTACACCTCTGTAGGTCACCACAATAACACACCATCATGACCATCGTTAGTCAGATGAAAGACTTCTTCTCATGTTGAGTCATGAAGCAAAAGCTTCCAGTGAGAACAGACCCATTATCGTTATATTATAACTTTAGCTACAGTGTTCCCGTGTGAGTCAGCTGCCACAGGGTGTTATAATCCAGTGTCTGTGCCTCACTTTTCTGTCTCTTGATATTGTGGCTTCTCAGCATTGATTTCAGATCCCTTGGCCTCCTCTTGTTTATCTCCCTCCAGTCAATTTTGATAGAAAGATTTCTCTTGAAATCTCTTTTTATTTCGTTCCCAACTTGATCCACAAATGTACCAACACTGTGCATTTATTCTTTCAGACCGGCCAGAAGGCAGTGTTGACTGCAGCACTGTGCCTAATTTTAACTTTAAAGCTTTGATAGTGGGTGGTGTAAAAGCAATAATGAGAAAAATCAGCAAAAATACCACACACTTCAACCAATCTGAACAAAGTAACAAGACCGAATGATAAAAACTAACAAAGAGGAAATAGAAAAATGGTACGCACCTATGTGTAATAACCACCTGCACTCATGGCTGTGCAAACACATATACCAGCACAATATCTGCTCTATCATGTCCTGGCTTTGATGGTTCCCTCATAACATTGATATCACCTTTTCATCTTTTGACCTGATATTAAAACCAGAATACAGTCACACAAAACACAACACACACAAGTCACACACTTCTATGTTTTCATACAAAGCATCAGAAAGATGTCAGAAAGAAAGAACATCCTTAGAAACTAATATAGATTTATTGTCCAATAATGTGAAACATTTTCTTTCATCAACACAAACAACACACACCTTCAAAATACAGTATTGTATTTGTGCAATAACAGCACAAATAAAAAAAAAAAACAACTAATAGGTAAACATTAGGAGATTAAAAAAAAGTAAAAGCAATTTTCTGTATCTTTCCGTTTCCCCCGGCAACCCGGGCACCATCTTTTCCAGTGGGCTGGTTGGTATTCAAGGGAGTAGCTGGTTGCCATGGAGATGCAGGAATAAGGAAATGCAAATGTCAGCTGTCCTAAGTTGGTGCAGTTTGCTTTCTGAGACTACAGGATGAACAAGATAATGATTCAAAGGGCAGATGAGATCACAGATGAAATGGAGAATTGATTTAACACTTCTTAATAGAACTGTTATTATAAACTCATACTCTCATCGACCTCCCTCTTCGTGCAGCAAACACACCACCTCTTTATGTGTACTTAATCACCTCCCTGTCTCCTTTCTTCAGCCATTTGTCCTAATATGTGTCACACTTTCCACTCAGGAGCATTTTACCCCGGAGTGTAAGTTCAAGGAGTCAGTGTTTGAGAACTACTACGTCACCTACTCCTCCATGCTGTACCGGCAGCAGGCCTCAGGCCGGGCCTGGTACCTCGGCCTCAACAAGGAGGGAGGGATCATGAAGGGGAACCATGTCAAGAAGAACAAGGCTGCAGCACATTTCATACCGAAACCACTAAAAGGTAGGACTATGAAAGCAGACTTGCACTCTTTGACTTAAAGACCCATGCTGACTTATCTTGTCACTTGTCTTCTCCCAGAAAGTCAGTTTTAGTTCAGACACCAACCTGACAGCTTTCTGATTGGCTAGCTGGTCATTCAAACATAGTATAAAGAGAGAGCAAAACTTTTAAGTCAGCCCAGAATACACACAGACGCAGATATTAGAAATGTTTTCTTCCCTCAGTCAGCAAGCATGCAGCTTTATTTACTCGTAACTCTTTCCTGCCCTTCAGTGTAGCAAAGTCTCTGAAATACGGATACTTTCCTGCTCTTCTTCAGTAAAATCCTCCCTTTTTTCAGAGTTGTCCCCCAGACTGAGGACCTGTCAGGCAGGTCTGGTCCAAAACCAGCAGTATTTGCCATCTGATTTGGTATTACTGGAGTGTTGTTTGTGTAGGTGTACTCTTCCTAACATGGTCTGACGCCACTGTTACTTCACATTATTGACTTATAACTGTAAATTTATGTTCAAATGTGTAAAAACAAACCCATTAATAGTAAAATTAGCATCAACACTACTTTGACAAAGGCTGTCGTTGCTATGGTTGCGCATTTGTCACCTCAAACCACACAATCTGACATCATGAACTGTGGGCTCATAATTCACACATAAATGAGTGAGAATCAGTCAAATATTTAGCTTCAGTGCCAAAAACAGTTTTTTGACGTGGACAATATGAGCAAATACGTAGATGGATTCCCAGTTTCAAATACCTGTATTTAGAGGTGGTTCGATTACTGTGAAAATAAAACCTCAAGTGCCAACAAGTTGCTTCAGGCAGTTCAGGAGCAAGCTTGAGCTGCAGAGACACTGAATACCCTTTACATGCACACAAAGCTTAATAATTCACTCCAGGGAACAAGAAAATCTAAAGTAACATGTCCTAAAAGCATTTAAAGGCTCAGTTAAACTGAATTCTTTGTTCTTTAAAATTCTACTTTTTTTCTCAGCCTTTCCATCTTAACAAAACACTTGTTTTACTTCTGCTTCAGAGGAATCTTTAGGTTTTTATTGACACTTTTCTGCAGAAAATAGACATCTGAGGACAGCTTTTACATCAATATGCTTTGTCTCTGAGTCTCAAACATGAGTACAGATACAACTGCAGGACATCATTAAATTTACAATATGTGATGATTTAAAATATAAGTTACAGCAATGTAGTT
>JBAMIG010000016.1:12500868-12516112 GCA_037177335.1 Kiunga ballochi | reverse complement strand
GGAACTGGTATGTGCTGGAATAAATGTATTTTTAATCATTGTGCGATTTACTAAACGTCACACAGAAGCATGTAATATTATTTTTTTTACCCAAACAAGGTAAAATATTAAACACCTGTAAGAAAAAATATTCTGTCAAAATCCTTCCAGAACAGCATGAAATAAACAACATTAATAACATTTCTGATCACCAATAAATTTATGCAAACAATTAAAATTTGCGATCCAATTGTAAGTTAATATAAATTTTTACTGTACCAATGAAAATATTTATTTTACATATATAAATGAGTCAAATATTAGATAAATGCTATACCTGCAAATATCTTTGATAGGCAGCAGGAGGGGACCAATCACAGCATTTCAGGTACAGATTTTTAATTAAGATGTCTGATAAAACCCGTCTTCACTCCCTTTTGTCTCAGAACCCCTCACTGTCATGATTTAATGCAATGTGTATACTGAGAGTGTAAAATGTGCATGTAAAATGCATCTCCATATATTAAAGTAGAAGCCCTCAACATGCCGAATGGACGGTGACTGGGACAAAAAGTTACAATTATTCAGACGTGAGTGGGTAATGGAGATGTGTTGGGTTAAAGAGCATTTCCTTCATTCCCCCTGCCTCCTTTTCCCCAAACTGAGTGCAACGTAATACGAGTTAAAAAGCCCAGCCACACAACATGTAGCTAAATTTACAAAAGTATATTTAAACAAATAAACCTAAAAAACTTGACAAACTTTATCCATTTAACTCTGAAATATAACAGAGAGACAGACACAACAAAGTATCCCTGCGACTCCTACAATGTGACCTTAAATTTTGACGAGGTTGGCATTTGTGAAACAAGCGGTACTTCTTCCATTGTTTGGTTAAGCACATAAAAAGACACTGCATGTTAAATTTAACTGGTTCATTACACTGGTTAATATTTGCTCGAGGAGTTACACCTACTTTGGGAGTCAGTGGCATCTCGGCCCGGTCCTGTAGACTGATTATCGGCTGTTGGCCCGCTGTCTGAGTCTGATGCCTGTCTATCAAACTGCAGCATCTGGGAATGAAAGAAATAATGGATGAATTAATGTTCATGTTCTTATCAAAACCCCTTTACTGAGTAACTCATCTCAACAGACATTAACAAAACATTATATTTTACTGGGTGTACTGAGTGAATCTCATTCTACTGTTGGGTGTAACTGCTGCGCCACTATTTATTCACTTTTCAAGTACATTAAAACTTTTGGAAAATGAAACAAACTCAGCAGATGCAAAAAATATTGCCTCAGTCCCTGCTGGTAATGCCAGAGTGAGTGCCAAAAAATTGAGTCATATGTAGGCTGAAAGTGACTTCATAGCAACATTAACATGTAAAAAAGAAGGGTACTGTATATAGGCCACCAAGTGGCAACATCTGTTGGAAAACAAGTGACGTCTCGGTGCCAGAAATTGCATTTCATCCCTCTTCCGCTTGAAGCTGACTCCAAAACAGAATGAATTCCCATAAAGTCTAAACTTCACAGCAGAAATAAACACATTTACAGCCTGGTGTATGCAAACATTTTAAGTTTATTGGTCAAGTTTATTTTTGTAACAACTGTGAGGGGGTACGTTTTTTTTTTGTAACTCATTCGTTTAAACATTATTTAATCTTAAAACTCAGCAAATTGAGGACATGTTTTGATTGACATGAATATTATAATCTAAGCAAGAAGGCAAAGTGCAGCACAAACTACAAACTTTTTAGCTAATAAGGCACTTTAGCTTTAGCCCAGCTAACTCTATTAGCCAGTTAGCCTAGTTAGCGCTAAGCTACAGACAATATGAAGATTAATAAACATCAAATCCCCCTTGTCCATTTTTGTACCCCCCCAAGAAGCTTCATGTTTGCTTTTCAGAAACCTGCTGGGAGACTCCATCCATCTTTTAGAAGCAACACTACTACAAGTGCTGCATCACACCTGACTCAGATCAATGGGTAATTACCAGACTTATGCAGAGTTTGAGGCCAAGCTCTGCACAAGTCTGCTGATTAAGTCTGATGCAAGTCACGTGTGATGCAGCAGGTAAACTCACAACACTTGCAGGAGTGCATCTCTTTAGGATAGGAGTTGCCTGCCTCTGCTTTATTCTGCACCATTCTGCTTCAGTTACTTTGAGTTAGATATTTTGGGAATAAACTACACTGATCTGTTCATATGGACAACATTAAGACTGAGCAATAATTGTGCAAAAACACAAACAATATACTGTAGATGAATGTAGTCGTAGCTCACACACAAACACACACCTTGTCGAGTTCCAGTTTCCTCTGTATGATGGGAGAAGTGGATCCATTCAGTCCTTCAGTGTTGTTACACTGACTGCAAACATCATGAACCACCTGAACCCAGAAAGAAAAACCTTTCACCTCCAAAAACGACAAAAAAATACCTTTTTTCCTTTTCACCACAGCTTCCTGTGGTTCCCAACACCAGCCCTTTGGTAAAGCAAGTTATTGTACCTTTAGCCATCGCTGTGCTTGTTCTTTACTCTGAACTGCTAGAACAAGAGCTTCACCTCCAGGCAGCGAGAAGCGCAACTCGTGTCGCTTTTTCCGGCCTTCCTTTGGTACATAGATGACATTGCAAAGATTCAGTGGCAGCTCTGTGTGGGGTGTGCTCTCCTTTATGCTCTTGTAACACTATAAACACACAGAAAGAATCAAATATAAATAGAGAAGGGACATACTTACTTTCTTTCTGTAAAATATACATTTCCACAGCACTTTCAGGCAGATTTAAATGAAATCTCTACAATATGAAAATTAGAATGAACATTATTAATTATTGCTTAATATTTTCACCTGGAGTTTATTGTCTCTGATAACAACTAGTTGTTTAGCCCACTGGCCAAAGCGTTTCTTCCTTAACAGAAAGGCGCAGACGCGACAGTCTCTGACTGGTCCATCTGGGTTTTCCTCAGCCGTCCATCTCTGAGATGAGTCCCTCCCTTTGGCTTCATCTTCCTCTTCTTCATAAGACTCGTAAGAGCTACTCAGAGCATCTGAGTCATTGTCTGAACAATACAACACCACAGCTGATCAATTTACAAACCATCCACAGACTAATTATGATTCACAAGCCTCAGTAATTATCGTAAAATAAAGATTGGACAGGCTCACAAGAGTTTTTAGGAGGACCATTAATCCTGGTGGTGGGGTAGTTATTGTCAGCATCTTCATAGTATGCATCCTCCTCAACAGAGTTCCTCGAAGCTGATGAATGCAGCATTTGTTAGAGAGAAAAAAGCTGATTTTGGTCTTTATAATCAAAGAGAGTACATGGGAACATAACTGACTGGTTGTAAAGTATTGTGGGGTGGATCCAGGATCTAGAGGAACAGCCTCTTCATAGTAGTCATCAGGAAGAGGTGTAGTTGGCAGGGGAGGGGGCGTGTCCGTTGGTGTCTGATGAAGGTAAATCAGAATTGCAGTTAAAAGCACATTAGAGAAAAATCCTGTGAATGCATAGAGCAGAGTAAATGTCTCACAGATTTGTTGGGATGAGTTTTCTCCTCTTCATCTTTGTGCTCTTTCTGCTCAACTGGAGACGCACTGAGCATATTCAAGTCACAATCTGGTGAAACAAGAGACGACAGGCTGAGGATGTCTAATTGTTGTAATATGATGATCAAAAATATGCAAAAATCAGCGCAAATATTTAGAAACCGGACTGGTTTGGTGGTATTTAGAAGGTACAGTATACTAACCAAAATCCTCAAACAGAGACTCTACAAAGCTCGTGCCGTTTCCATACAGACAACTGTTCATGTAGACATCTGATCCATTCACTGTGAAAAACACAAATTAAATTAGAAAAATCATCAGAGTTAGGGTTATTAATTCGAAATCGTCATGAGGTCACAGTTACAGCAGCAGCACTAAGCTACATGAATGTTAAACACGTTGCATAGAGACATGCGTAAGACAACAAAAGGATGCAGACTGGAACGTTAGAAACTAAATGAGTGAAAATAAGGCTTAAAAAGTCAAAGTCTGACAACTACTAGATCCTCTGAGTTTATTCACAGCAGCCTGGGCTCATTATTACTCTTGTCAACAATCAGGTTATTTTGTTTGTCCCTGTCTTTGACCTTGCCTCATTATTCCCTTTATACTTTGCAGTTCATTATCCTCTTACATCAATCCTTTTATCCTTCCTGGATTCCTGCACGCTTCCAGATAAGCAAGGCGAGTCTGGAAAGGCCTCTGGAAGCTTTGATGTAACAAAAACCAGCAGCAGTTACTGAAATGTTGTGCTGAGCAGCTCATGTTGTGTGAAAAACAAACATTTGCTGAAGAATGTGAAAAAATACAACTTAGATTAAATATCCTTTTGTGCGCATGTATGTGTGAGATAAAGTAACACTACATCTGTTTGTAATGCGACTTTTAATGTTTGTTTTGTTCCTGTCTAAAGACACATTCACTGCTCTCTGTGTGAAGCCAAATGAGCTGCTGCTTAAAACTTAATCACGTGAGTAAACCCCCATTCAGGCTCAGGGAAATGACAATGTAGAAACAGCTTTATAAAGCAGATTAACGCTTCTGGGTCCAATGCATTTCACTACAGAAACAAGCACATGAATGCTCTTTGTCCTGTTGAAATGCTAATGGAAAAAAGGTTTGTGGCACAATATGTTAGCAAATAGTACAAAAACTGAGAAGTGATTGTGTCTTTGGGCAAACTGAACAACAGAAAATTATGCTTTTTGAGTTTTTAACATAACGCAAAACAGTGTTAGTATATCATATTTTCCCTTTAAAGGTGAATAAATACCATTCATTTGATTTATGTGAGGAAAGTTCAAAAAGTGGCCTTTCTGTGTTGAGTTTGCATGTTCTCTCTATGCATGCACTGGTTCTCTCTGGCTTCCTCCCACCAGACATGCGTGTTGACTGGTTGACCATAGGAATGAGTGTGAATGGCTGTTTATCAGTCTTTGTGTCCTGCCTCTTACCTGCTAATTACAGGGAAAGGCTCCAGCTTCCCTACAAGCCTAAACTGGATAAAGCAGTATAGAGAGTGAACAAATGAATAATTTACATTCATACCTGACAGTTGCACTGAGTCCAAGATGTTGCGTAAGGAAGCCATCTTGTCAGCAGTAGCAGGACTGACCGTCTCATGATCCAGCATCTTCAGCAGCGAGCTGAGCTCATTCACAAGGCGCTCCATCACCACTGGCAATCAAAAAGCCATTGATTTATTTAGGATTGCATCAAAAACTTTCTATTTAGTTTAAATCACCTTCAGCCCGGGAGCAGATATTCCATATTGTAGCTTCTTAGCACAAGTAAAATGCTTATGCTGTTACACCAAGTGATATGAATTTAAAGCATGCATGTGAGGACCTTCAGGCCAGTACATGCAGAACCGGCAGTCGACGAGGGGTATTAAATCTGTCTGGAAAGCTTGTTGCAACAGCTGATGGCAAAGATATTCAATAGCCCTCCAGATCAGCTTATTCATGGACAGGATGGAACATTATATTTCTTTCCTAAAGAACAAACTCTTTTTGTGTTCACCTCTGACATCCTGTGTGAAGCTTTATGTGTGAATCTGTGCATGTGTTTGTGTTTTGTTGACCATGACATTGTTCCAAATGCCGTGACACACTCTCACACATCCTGCCTGCTCCGAGCCGACAAAGACAGAGAGAGGAGGGAAGAGTCGAGGAGAAAAGAAGGTTAGGGGCCAGAAAGTTTCCTTCGCTGAAGGGGAACGGAGCCAAAGTAAAGATGAACAGACAGGACAGAAACCACAAGCTGCCGGTGTTTTTCCTGATAGTAGCTTTTGATTTCTGCTAAATACTCTTTAAATGTAGCGTTATAGAGGTGGATTTAACTCTGATTTGATTCTGAAAGTTTTAATTTCATTCCCAGATAATAACATAATCTTAGACTTAAACTTAAAGACAAACCAAGTTTACTTGTTTAGCTCATTGCATGTATAGGAACATTCAAAACTCTTTACATAAAAACATTCAGAGCTGGACAAGCTACAGCTTGATATAACAAACACTTTCTCGGACAAAGCTGGTCTTCCAGAGAATATTTGTTTAATCAGCCATGCTATCTTGAGTTGTACTTAGTGATTTTCTATGCTGTTAATGCATAACAGAATGCTGTGCCTCTTCATATTGTCTGTTATGGGTAATAAAATCTGTTCAGGACTGTTTTCCTGGTATTACAGCCATTATTCTCATCTTCAGCTACTTTTGCAGACAGTGATGTTTATAGGCTTCATCAGTATTAAACTTAATTTATTTTTATACAAGTGAAATATCAAACTGAACAAATACAGAAATGTCCTTATGAGGCCGATTTGAGAGAGTTTTTCTAGAGATAACGTACAATGCTAAATTTAATGTTGATACAGTCATTTTTTTCATTTGCTAAATTTCTCTATGGGGGTTGTATTTATGCAGATGTATTTGCACTTTGGAGCTGTACAACATCACGTCTTCATGTAGATCTTTTTTTTAAATTTCCTTTCTACTAATTCTACAAGCTTTTTCCCCAGATAGTATTGTTGATCTGCAGCCCTTAGCTTGACCTCCACTGCTTGTCTTGTGTTATTTCTCATCTTCACATCATTTATTGTTTGAGTAAAAAAAAGTGTGTTTGGCAGGTTAATGAATGAGCTTATAGCTGCTAATTGTTGGAACCAGTTCAAAATAACTTAAAGCTTTATTTGAATCACCAGGTCTTCAACACAACTGTTGAAATTTATTGTTCAAACAAGAAAAGTAGTTTTTTGAGAACACAACTTTCTCAGACTGCCCACCAGAGCTTTCCTTTTCAAACTATTTAAGGTTGAGTGTCATTTAACACAACACATTCTTCATAATCAGGATGCAAACTGCCAGTTTGATAGCAAGATGATTCAGTCTCGATATAATTTTGATTTGATTCGATTGAGGCTCCAATGACTGGAATAAAACGATATCCTATGTAACTGAAAACAGTCGTTTCCTTTTACATTAAATTTACAAACAGCAGTGAAAAAATAATTTCACATCCTTAAAAAAATGTATTCATTTAGATAAAAAAAAAACTGTTCCTAAACCAAAGTCAGATTATTAATGAATGGAAAACAACATGCCAGGGGAAGTCATTTTCAAAATAAAAGTATGTTTGCTAAATGGTTGTACCAGTTATGAATAATGTTTGCATTGTAGATGTGATAAATTAGTCAATGAAGATAGATGATCTGTTACACCACTGATATCTAGCGGTTATACACACACACACACACACACATTTACTTGTTGTCCGTCCATCCATTTTCTACCGCTTATTCCCTAACGGGGTTGCGGGGGAGCTGGATCATATCCCAGCTGTCAACGGGCGGGAGGGGGGGTACACCTGGACAGGTCGCCAGTCATTTACTTGTTGTTTTTTATGTTTATGATTTTCTCAGTGGGTCTTCCTGCAGGTGCTCCTCATGATTGCTCTGTTTTCACAGCGGAGAAGCAGCGCTGGGCAACTCCGGACCTCGAACCACACACCTGACTCATATCAGTGGGTAATTAGCAGACTTGAGCAGAGTTTGATGCTCAAATCTGCTAATTACCCACTGATATGAATCAGGTGTGTTTCAGCAGGGAAATTCCTAAAGCTTGCAGGACCGCCACCCTCGAGGATTGGAAATGCCTGTCCCTGTTATAAAGGATGTTTTCTGTATATTTGCTTTTGTAGAAAGTCTCATTCTTTGTGGTTATAATATTTTTTCCTCTATTTTAGTCTTTTTTTCCCTTGCTGCTTTTGTTGTTATGTTACTTTTCTGTTTTCCTTTCTGTCCTATTTTTTCAAATGAATAAAAAATAGAAATGCAAGAGAAAACTTATATACAAAGCAAACATTTATTCTGCAAAATACCACAGCTAGACCCTCATTTTACTTTGATACTTGACGGAACAAGTTTAAAAAAGGAAAAAAAAATAGAATTAGAATATGGATGGGTGGAGGAATTTGATGACAGACCTATATGGAAAGGTAAGTGGTACTCTGCAAACCTGCATGAAAGGGACATGGATGAAAATCAATAATAGATGTTCATGGTCGTCAGGCTCTCAGGCAGCACAGTGGCTAAAAACAGGGAACATTTGTGATGGAAATCACTGCATAAGCTCAGGAACACTTTCCAAATCACTATATGAAAATAGTTTGCTGTTACATCTACATAAGCAAGTTAAAACTCTGCTGGACCAGTTCAAAAGCCTGCAAGAGTTATTGTAGCGTCTTTGGAACTGGCACGAAAAGGCACAGTAATTGCTGAAAGGTATATTATACAGGCTTTACAGCAGCATGTGCTTACATGACAGCTGTTGAGCAGCTAAAATCCTTTATCAGAAAACATCAGGATAACATTCCCTATTCAAAGTTCCCAGATGTTTGCAGGTTAAAAGTAGAATAGATGCAACATAATGATAAAACTCCTGTCCTAACTTGTTTTGAGACATGTTGATCAAAATCATGAGATGATATTTTTCATGAAATACTCAAAATCTCTCTTTTCAGTATTCAACATGTTCATGTTTATGAGTAAAATCTCTCATTACAGTTTATTGCATCCTGTTCTATTAGCACCACATCCCATATTAGTTTGGAACTGGGATGTATTTACGGTTACAGACACAATGCATGTTAATGTTTAGGAAATATTTTATCACTTGATACTGGAAAAAGTCCAATTTACAATGCCGTTCCACCAAAAATAGGAGCCTAAAGCTTTTGAGGACATTTTTGGGTAGATGCTAGAAACCAGCAAGGTTCCAGCATACATTTTCTTGACAAATATAGTGAAAAGCAGACCCTCAGACTCCTTGTTCTTTAGAGCTGATAGAAGCATAATGATGATCAGGCTGTTTTGGAAAGAATTACACCAGTTTGCAGGACACAAATGCTCAAAGCTAGCAACCTTCTGCTGGTTTACTAAAAAAATGGTATAAAAAATCTGAAACTTTATAAGTAAAAGAACATTGACAATAAGCTAAGCTGAAATAAGATCAAAATAATCACTTTTTCTTTCACACAAAGTAGAGACCAAAGCCCTCACTCTCCCACCCCAAGCCTCTTCCGCATCCCCCCAGCTCTCCAACAATACTCTATTGTCTCTACAAGGGCCAAAATTAGATGACCACAATGCTCTGCAAGACCAGAGCAAACAATTGTACTGAGAGTCAGAAACTCCAACAAAAACAAAACAGGAACTAGCACACAGTCACACACAGAGAAGCAGAGGCGTGGTGCAGCGCAGCTGCGTCGTCTCGAGCCATGGGCATTCAGGGTTAAAGGATAGAGCTCCAGCAGCTGTCTGTAAGTATGTGTAAGTGAGTGTGTATGTGCAGCTGTGGCTTCCTGTCTAAACTGTCGACAGAGGCTTCGCTCCACTCCTTCCTGATCTCAAATCTGTTATCCCGTTGCGAGCCTCGCCTCACCTTCGCTGTCTTTGCCTCCCACTTTCAACTTTTGTCTCTGCTAATTTTCCTTCCATCTCCTCTTTACGTTCTTGCTCCCATCATCACGCGAGTTCCTCATCCTCAGCTTCCAAATAAACATAAAACAAAGCTTCATGCCTCTAAAGGTAGTGTCCATCATATCTGTGTCTGGTCATTACAATAACAACTCTCCAATATCAGTCAGAGGAAATGAAGCCACAAGCGGGCAGAGCCAGATTAAGACGGTTTAGAGATACAATTTATATTTTGTTTCGATGTCAAGGCCATCTTTTCTCTGGGGGACCAGAGGCTTAACAGGCTGAGAATCAGCTGTTCTGGAAGCTTGTGGTTGGTCTAACCCACAGTAGGATCTTTGTTACCCCCCTCATTACAAACACACACACACATACACACATTTAAAGCATAACAACCACTTATTTCTTCTTGAAATTGTTTTTCCCTCATCAGCTATTAACTTAATGAAAAGGGTGCACGTACGCACACGCACACGTTGTGTCTTCTACTTACTAATCAAGCAACTATATTGTCACAAGAGCACTAATGAGAATGCGTGTGTGTGTGTGTGTGTGTGCTGTATACGTTTAGTGTGTTTCGACTTCCTGATGAAGGCAGTCATGAGATCTGGGCCATGCGACTCTCATTTGAACTGATTTAGCGTGTTTGGTTGCAGCTCGAAGCAAAACAACTGCTGCTACTGCTGTTTAGCTCAGTAAGTAGTGCCTATGGGCAGCAGGCTGACAGAGAAACGACAACGTCTGTCCTCCTAACCTGAGGTTTTCATTCCCATCCATTACATGTTTAACCCATAAATCAACACAAATCCAAGTTTAAGCACCTCTTTAACTTCCATCTTCCCATTCAAAATACCACTCTTGGTTAGAAAAAATGTCCAAAACTTCAAGCAGAAAAGGAGCAGACTGATGCACTGAAATGGCTAGTCTGTTTCGTAACTTCAGTTGACGACGCCACATAATGAGAGGGAATATATACTTCAAGTAAAGATCAATTCAAGCTTTAAAAGTATATAAAACTTGTTTTGCTCCTCTTCTTACCTCTCAGACACTCTTACAGGCTCCAACTGGTGTCTTTGTATTCCACACTTTCTCCTCCACTTATTTCTTCCCCCACGTTTCTTCCTCTCAGATCCTTTCATTTTAACTCCTCTCCCTCATCTGACTCCTTTCTCTTCTCCAGACACCCATCCTCTTCAGAGGAAGGTCAAAGGTCAAGGCCTGGCTGCCCCAGCAGCAACGGCCGAGACAAGAGTCTGCTTCAGAGATTCAGCATCGCGTTATTCATATTTTCATGACAACAGTACATGGTGTCATTGCTCGCCTGGGGTTAGCCTCCGCTCAGACACTTTTTAAAAGTCCACAACCAAGCTGGCGAGATCTGTAAAAAGAAACAGCTGTGGGAAAACAGAGGAGGAATTCTCTTCCTCACATTCTTTTTGTATCTTATCATTTTCTGCTGATAATAAATGGAGCAGAGCTACAAGATACTGGACCAGAAGATGTTGCACAGATTTAGTTTGAATGAAACCCCACATATTTGTAGAACTGGCTTTATGAGGTATGCAGCCATTGGTTGCATGTTTCTGTGTGTGTTTGATATGTATTTTCAGAGAACCTGCAACACAGTATGCACATTTTTCCATTTTTTCATGTCTATTATGTGGCTGTCAATGATTCGCCAAACGAGATAAGATGGGCCGGCGAGGGTACAACCAGACAATGTGCGATGCTGGTAAAAGCTCACGGCAGAAAGACTCATTTCAGAGAAACAGGGTGTATATGAAAACTGGGATTTAAAATTACAGCTGTGTGTTCTGACCCAATGAACTTATACATCATGTTATTTCTGATTGCTGTCATTGATTCACTGCAACTGTTCCTATCCCTGTTTCTAATTTATTCTTACAGAAAAAAAAACATAAATGTGCTGAAAACACTTATGCATGAGACAGGTGTTATTTGGATTAATAATAAAATAAATATGACTGAGTGCAGCAGAGTGGAAATAACTTCACACAAAGCATGTGGAATACATATTTATGAACAGCTTCCATCATTTATGACAGCAGCTAAACTCATCCCAGGACACATATTATGAGTTTAGAAGTTAAACTCTCACATGTATAAAACTGGGTGGAATTAGACACATTTCTTATTTATTAATTGTGCAAATACTATTTTATAAGCTAAATAAAACAACCCCATCAGACATTTGACAGCTTTCTGTATGTGATTTAGAAATAAACAAGGACTTTTAGCAGATCTGCTCAGTTTTGTCTTATAAAACTGGTAGAAAATGTGACATTTTGGGTGACAGATAATGTAGCTGCAGTAGATTTAGAGTGAGTTACTCTCACTTTGAACAGTGGAAATGCTGCCGTTTACCGACGTTGAGCTCTTTCACTGCGTAAAAATGTTTAAATGAAATTATGAGATCACACTGTGTACTTTCTGGTTCTGAAATGAATGGAGAAACAGGGGAGGGCAGTGGGATAAGGGGGAAAGGAATTGTAAGACAGCTATGTTTGTCAAGACTGTTGAGACTCGTTCATCACAGAGGAATGGTAAGGCTATGTGCTTCAAATGCAATTATTATTTATTAGGTTTCATCATCCTGGCCTGATAAAACAGAAGAAAATGTTTTGCAAGAAGAAAAGATATATAAAAAATATTAAAAGATTGTTTGGAAATTTCTGCTCCTAGTTTCTTTGTTGTTTGTCAGAATTTCTTCTGTTCAGATTGTTTTGTTTTGTCTTTCTGTAAGCTGCAGACATAAATTTATTATGAACAGGCTTAAGTAGACAAGGATATTTCTGTGTCATGTTCATCCTGATGAAATATTTTTGCATGGAACAAGACAAGCGCATGTTTTAGTGAAGTTTCCGGGTACCAGCATTGTGTAGCCTATACGGGTTTTGTTTGACACTATTAATCACAACTTAAACAGACGGTGTTAATGCTAAAATCAAACTTATATGAACAAAATATCAAACTTATATGAAAAAAATAGTAAAAACAAGAAAGTCCACTGGTAATTATCGAGTGCTGTGACAGAAATGGCCAATGACACATGAGAAAAGAGTGTTTTAAAAAACTATTATAGCAAATTACACAAAGTGAGTTTGTGATGATTATTATGACAACATAATCACATCACAGATTATTGCAAAAAAAAAAAAAATGTGGAAAATTTGAGATGCAATCTGTCCTTTCAGGATCTGTTTCAATAGCCTAAAAACTACTAGAGTAAGGTTTAACACTGGGTGTGTTATTTCCCACTGATCTAATTGAACATAATGGGGGGCTTTGAAACTAAGCGTCCAAAAACAATTTCCTCTAATTAATTTATTGTTATGGTTGTTTTGTTGACTTTACTTCAGCTATAGCAGATGTCCAGAATAGACTTGTTCATCAGCTGGTGTCGCATAACGCAGCTTCCTGTGCGCAGCCTGCAGCCTATTAAACAGAGCAGCCATTCAGCGGCGCAGCTTCCAACTGGGCACTTCTCTGTTGGCATCAGGTTGCATCACTCTACCTGAGGATTCCTCCTCCATCTCTCTCTCTCTCTCTCACACACACACACACACACACAAGCAGAGCACCAACCGGCGCGTGGTCGCATGACATCACGCCAGCATAGTACTCCAGTGGAACAGGGCGCGAGGCGCACTAGGTTTCATGAATAGAGGAAACTAGTAACTAGTAACTTGCATTAATCTTTTTTTAAGCGCAAAGTTATATTTAATACATACGTGACATGTAATTTATTTATTTTTTCTGTAGGCTTTTGTTTGTAAGTCGTTCAACGTTTATCCTAATGTCTTTATAACATTCATTGACGCTTTGTAATAAAACTTCTCAACATGCTCGTTATTGGGAAACTGTTACTCACCGCTTTGACTTTTAGAGTCCATGTCACCTGAAAACGTCTTTATCTTTCAAATTGCTTCCTCTTACAATCCCTTAGTTGTTTCATTTATAAAGTAACTCAGAAGTGAGGGGTGTTCTCCATAGGCTCGGCGGTTCTCTGTGAGTCTCTGAGCGGCCAAGTGAGTCACAGTGACCGCAACAGTTTACAGTTTGAGTCGGCAGCTTGTTCATCAGCCAGGACCTCACTGGGTCCTAATGCCGGTGCGGTTTGAGCAGGAGTTCCGTCAGTAGGCTATACTCCCCCTGGAGAAGATTAAATCCCTGTAAATCCGACAGATAATTTCCTCATTAGTTGTGTGGGTCAGTGGCATGCGTGTTTAATCACTGACTGTTTAACTGCTTAACTTACTCTGCTCAGTTTAGAAATAGCCTAATTTATACTCCCATTAGCTGAGAATAAAAAGCAAGCCCGCAACTAATGATCTAAGATGCTTGGATGGTTTATAAGAAGTTATAGCCTATATATAAGATGTAGTTTAATTTGACTCTATATTTGGAGCTTTAAAAACTAACCAGAGCATTTTATAATTAATTAATTGTTAAACAGAGATCCATTCTAAAGATCTAAAGTGATGTGATTCACTTATCTGGTGTTGGTGAGAACTGGATCAGTAGCATTTGGGCTCAACTGGAAAAATCAGACCAACATTTGTGGTAAAGAGTGATCCAGCTGCTGACACATCAGCGATACTTGAAATGTTCTTCAGGCCATGAAAGGCAGTTTTTGTAAGTAATGCTTAACATATTTAACAAATTTAAACAAGGAGATTTTTTTTCTTTGGTTTTTCCTCATTTGGTCCCAAAATAGCCAGTTATATCCTTGAGACAATTCACAAGGTTTTGTAGGGGACTGCATCTCCCAGGTTCTATAATTCTATAAATGTGTGTATTATTTGCATAACAATGATGTTTAATCTGAGTGAGTGAGGCATGTTCCCGGCTGGAACAGAAAAGGCCCCAGAATAGATCCCTGTGGTACCCCATCAATTTAGAGTGCAAAGCAGTGAGAGATGGATGGATCTACAAGTTTTAGATAGTCACATCATTTAGTCAAAAATAAATAAATAAAATCAGTCTTTGGATTTTCACATTGAGGGATTAAACCTAATAAAAAGCATCATGTTTTATGCACACAGCCCTCGTGTTAAACAAAGGACATTTTTAGTAAAGTATTATAGCACTGTATCTATTATTGTACAGTTGTGTTGTGATGTAGCATTGGGCTGTGTTATTTGGGAGCTTACAGGAAAGCTCATAGCAGCTACTGTACATGCCTATACAAGCCACAGAGATAGAACTATCCAGTATCAACATAAATACTTAGTCACAGCCACAAGAGGTATCAGTATCACAAAAAATTGAATATTGTACAGTATTCTACCATAGTGAATGTACGGGGAAAAACATTGGGCATTATTGTTGGGAACAGCTGCAGGTGTTAAAAAGTCCTGAAAAGATTTTCAGATTTGATGATTCAAAGTTCTGTCAAAAGCCATTGGGTTCCTTTTCATTCCCCTGCATATTATAAATAAATCAGATTTAATAATTGATACAGTTATAGGAAAATAACTCTCACCTCCCTGGACTTTAGGAATATTTGATTAAATAATAATAATAATAATAATGTTGGGACAAATCAGCATACTTATACAGCGACCACTGAAAACCAAATGGAATAAAAAGTCAGACACAAAGAAACCTGGTCTCCTGGTCATTCATCTTTATGAATATTTAAGGATCTGGGAAATGTAATAATTTATTTATATGTGATATATGGAGCTACAGATGAAAGATT
>JBAMIG010000016.1:12436874-12447356 GCA_037177335.1 Kiunga ballochi | reverse complement strand
TAAAGCACTTTGAATTGTCCTGTACATGAAAGGTGCTATACAAATAAACTTGCCTTGCCTTGCCTTCATCAGTCTCCCCACAGTTTCTCCTTCACACTACAGGTAACCTTTAAGAATGAGCTGATTCAGGTGTGGACAAAGATGTGCAAAGGCATTTGGCAGGAAGACAGAAAAACCACTTTATTTATTTATTGGCATAAGCAAAAGGACGAGGCAACAACAGGAAAAGGTAATGGGAAATAAATCTGAGAGAAGTGGATATATTGAAAATAGATCCTAAGCACAAGAACTCCTGGAGGACTGATGACACATGTTGATTACATCATCTTAGCTACTCAGCCCAAAGTCTCACATACAGCACAAAAACAACAACAAATGCTGCAAAAGGAGAGCTAAAACAGTAGTTAATGCTTCGTCCTTGAAGTCTCTTTTGTAAAAAATGAGATAGGCTGTGCATGACTATCTGCTTGGCTGATACACTAATACTGATGAAGTACAGTCCCTCCTTCTGGCATGCTTCATTTCTGACACACAAAACTTGTTTCTGCAAAACTGGGTCAAATCGAGTCTCATGTAAAAAATAATTAAAGTCTACTTTTTAAATGAAATGGGTGTCTACCTTTCATTTGATGATAACCTGAAAGTTATCAAGAACAGAACAACAAGAGGTTTCCTTATGAAGAACAGTCTTTGTTGTTTTATCCAGTGATGCTGTAAGGTCATAAACAATTTGCATGGAAGCATTTTCAGGATGAGGAAGATGATTAATTCAGACCCAAAGCTGAGTTGAGACATGGAGAAAAGCAAAGAAAGGAAAGATGGGAGTCGGGGGACAGATTAGAGGAAGCAGAATAGTGGAAAGGCATCATATATGATGTGAAAGGGAGGCAGACAGCACAGGGAGGGGATGAGACAGAGGGGCCCAGGGGAGGTATCAGTGAGGCTATCGCGCTATCCATCTAGCTCACATCTGACATCCTGTTTCTTCATTTATTTATTTATTTGCATCATTAACATTGGATGGATTTCCTTGGTTTTGCTCTTAATTTGCATGACTAGGATGGATGGATAGATAAAACAAACGCAACAAGAAAAACTGAAAAGGAGAAGTTTAATCGGGTAACCATGGGTTTTGAGGACAGGTTTTTCATCCTTTTTATTAATGTTTGTCAGTTAAAGGGAGGAAAAATGGCCATGATACATCATATGTTTGCAGAGCATGAAGACAGCGTTTTAAAAACTGTCAATTCGTTTAGAGTTGGAGCAACTTTACAAGGACGTTCCATAATTTCAGCAAACTGAAACTGAACTTTTTAAAATGCATATGCTGTTTAAATTGACAAGCTGCTGTAATTTAAAATAGCCTTTTATTTCAATTTAACTGGGCAAAAAGGTTATTGTGATGAATTAATGTCCTGTCTGGGTGGACCCTGCTCCTCATCTGGTATAGACTACAGCTCCCTGTGACCCTGCAGTAGAAAAACAGGAGTATGCAATTGATTGATGGATGGTTTAATTGCAAAATCAAAAGTTGAAAATGAAAATGAACTATGATATATGCTGTATATAATTGTTTAAATAGATCATGTGCCAGTTTGTCTACAACAATATTCAGGCCACCACAGTTGCAGTAATTAATATTGATCACCTATCGTGCAGTAACTGCATCTGTAACTTTCTACGGAGGTTACTTTGATGAGTGCAACAGAGATCATTTAGGCAGCAGTGCTCTCATAAGGCAGAGGCCTCAACCAAAAATAGCTTATGAACTGCTTAAGGAACAAGCCTAAAGAGTTCAATCCACTGGTCCAATCCACATTCATCTACAGAATGTGCAGCAACAAATCCCATTTATGGAGGCAACACATCACAATCCAATGTGTCCAAAGAACCTCCAACCAATCTCCTTATGAAGAACACCGTAGTGATCATATGTCTGTGCTGATGGGGCTTTGCTGTTGTGTCAGATTGAAAGGAAACTATTTGTGTTGGGTAAGAATATATGACTGATAATTTTATTAAATAACACACTGATACACACATATCTCTGTTCCATACTGTACTTAGCTGTTGGAGTAACATCATAATATTATGGGACTATTTTCACCATAAGCTATTTTAAGTGCAAAACTGATACATGTTACACTTTGTAAATAGCTTCTAGCTATTTCTAGCTGGCAAAAAATATTTCTATATATTTAATCTTAAGGCAAATACATTTTAACTACTTTCATGCATCCATTCTGCCCAAAAATATTTGCTTAAAAATCCCAAAGGTCCATTTCAGACATTCTGGTTGTAGTCTGTAAAAAATGACCTTATGATTGGCCACCACTAAAGGGATTTGAGGTAAATGACCAAAACACATTTGAACCTGTTAAACTGTCATTGTCCTCTTCATTAAAGGCTCCACATTTTACCATTTTTTCACAATTTTGTACAGCTGTTATAAGGCCAACAAAACTGTTTTTTTTTACAACAAATTCAGTCTTATTCTTTGATTTCTACCCCTCTAAAAGTGGCTCTAGGGAGCTCCACAGTAAAAAGGTTGTTGAGTCTGAGCCTTTAAAATTTAAAGCACAGTTCCTGTCAATTCCCACTCCACACTCCTCTCTAGGAGAGGAAGCAGCTTTTGCAGGTACCTACTCAGTCCTTTTAGAGGGCAGACTCAGCTATCCGGGGGTGGGTCAAGGGCAGCCTCCACTAACATGGGACCTGTAAGGACTGTGACCGCATCTGGCCAAGTCTGAAGAAGGGCTATGACCAAAAGCATGATAAAAATATCATAGATTTGGGTGTGAAGATAATTTTTAACTCTTATTTCTAGGCAAGGATAAAAAGGTAACAAAGGCAATTCACCTGTTTGAGCACACGTTCGCTAACAACTGATGCAAACCGGTGAGAAAAATGACAAAATATTTACGCTTGGGCCTCGTACAATCAGTATATCATGACTGTTATGTATAATATAAGCTGCAGTGTGGGGGGAAAAGAGGACAATGAGAAGAAAAGGAACAAAAACAGTAATCTCTTTGAGCTCAAAATTAACATCTGATTTCTATCTATTTCATCAGCTGATATCTACTCAGCCAACAGTCCATTAGCTTAAAGTCATTAAGCGTATGCTGCAAGATCTCTGTCCATAGTAATAAATACTTTAATACCAGGCAGAACACTTCTAACAATAAATCTAGCTCAATCTCTGTCAGAAGAAATGAGCACTTTCACTGATAAAACAATCAGCCAATTGAAGAATCAGTTATTTATCCAAACATCCAACCAAGAGAGTTTTCCTGCTCAAGTAAGAAGCGTAACATGCAACCGAATGTAAAGTTTTATTCTTCTCTAAGGTGCTTTATGACTGAGTGCACTGAAGCAAATGTTTGTTTCAGATCAAGCAGAGAAAAGCTGTGTTGTCCTGCAGGACGTTTTGGGACCGAGAAGGTCCCAGTCTGTAAAAGCAGGTTAGCTGGTTGGAGTCTGACTCTGGGCTAAATCCTGCTGACTGTTCTGCAAAGCTTGCTGCTGACTTCAGACCTCTTACAATGTGTTGATTTCCATCTGTTCACCGGTGAGGCTCAACCATAGAAAGATAAACTAAAAGAAAAGCCAACTGCATAAATGTACCAATAGACACAATGATCACCTCTATAAGAGCAGATGCTTTAGTAGTTTGGGGTTGTGTTAAAGTAAGATAAAATGGAAAAGCTCTTCTCTCTCTCTCTCTCTCTCTCACTCTCTCTCTAGTGCCTGCACGCAATATAATTATTAATACTTTGAACTTAAACATGTTAATACTTTCCAAGCCAATCGTTTCTCTGGTAAAGAATTAAGCATGTTATTGCAGACTAATTATCTTGTTAATTATGAAATAACTTTTTTTCTTCTGTTGAACAGTGAACCACAGATCTCAAACATCACTATTGGTCTCTGGTAACATCAATGTTTTCCAATCACCATGCTTCTGTGTCCGTTTTTTCTTTTATATAATACACTTTGTAATTGGCTTATATCCTGGCTTTAATCCCAGTATCGTCACAGTTCAGTGAATACAGAGGCTATTACTGATTCATTTGTGTGGTTCCTTCTTGTCTGAGTACTGACCATAATTTAATATTTAATAATGAAAATTGATTTTGGTGTAATCCAAACATGAAAGATAGACATTAGTACAAAACTGGTGAATAAACTGATATAAAAATGATAAATGCAGGAAAGAAAGAAAAGAATCCGGTGTATATGGTCTAAACTGGGAAGTGGCACCTTACAAATAAAACTGAAGTGAATTGAGGTATTTACATGTGATAACAATATTAAGGCTTCGTTATTACATAATTATGTTTACCTTGGCAGGTGAAGCAGTGGATGTGGAAGTGTGAGTTTTTGACGCGTACCACCTCCCCTCGGCAGACCTGGCCACAGCGCCCACACATGATGGGTGAATTCATACGGCTGGACAGAGGAGAGCCGCTGTTGTTGTTTCCTCCATACAGACCTGACTGGTACTGAACTGGGCAGAGAGGAGAACATCACAAACTTGTCACTTATTGTCATTTTCAGGCAGCTCATTCTGTCTTCCTCTCATCTGAGTTGAACAAATCAAATAACAGTTACATAGACAAATAATCTCATACGTTCCTGGCTTTAGTTTGACAGAAGAGGAGGAAGGCTGAGCGATTAGTTAACCAACAAGCTCTCCTGGAAACTCTGTTACATTCTTAGTGCAATTAGTTTAATGAGATTAGTGCTTTTCTTTAAGAGGTAGCAGCTGAATAGTTATACAGGCAGAAAAATAAGCAAACACAAAGTCACTTTGCTCCAAATCTCGATAAGATTTTACAGAACGGACATTCAACAAGCATTGTACAGCATCTATAAAGCATAACATTTCATTAGCTGTTTTCATTTAGAGCTCCTCTATATGTCAAAGTTCGACCACAGCCTGTCAAGCAGGTTAAGATGTAGATTTTGTTGCAGAGTTATAGTGTCGCTTAGGAATCACTGTCTCATTGCATGACCCAGTTTCAGCTCAAGGCAACATCTTTAAGGATAAACTGGAAAATATTGATTTTGTTAATGCTTTAAAATGTTTTAATGTATTTGCTTTTATACATGCTTTATTGTTATCTTTAGCTTCTGATGCACTTTGGTCAACTTCCCTTGTTATTTAAAATGTGCTATAAATAAAACTGGATTTGATTTAAAGCTTCATTTGTAGAACAGATGACATCATGTTTGAGTATAGAGTACGTCAGTAAACAGAGAAGTTAATCAAGGTGTCCTGGTTGTGCGTCTCCGACACCGACCGAGCCCTGTAGAGTCGGAGATGTACCTCGTGTTTTTTTCTTCTTTTCAATTTTTCTGAGCTTAGCAGAACATGACCGTGAGATAAACATGCTGGGATGCTCCCTCCAAGGAAAATTAGAAGCTGTCCTGAATGTTTTTAACATGGACGAATGCTGTAGGTTACCTCCTCTATATGTCCAGAAATATTTGAGTAATTCTGATGTACATGCTTCCAGAGACAACAAAAAGGTCACTGTGGGTCTGTTTTGGGATTACTTCTTTTATCCTCGATTATGAAACTGGTCAAATCCCTCTTAGTGAAGCAAGTCCTTACTTTATGTTTTCTGAAACATACTTGCACACGTGTGTTTTTTATCTGTGCAGCGGAAGAGCCACAGCAGAAAGAAGTCGGGCATGAAAACATTTCTGTGACTGATTGAATTTTGATTTACGGTGACAGAGTTAGTAGTTCTCAGCACGCTTTGCAACAGTCTGAGCAACAAATATATTTTACTCTGATCAATTCAATTACATTATAGTTGATGCTCCTGCTTTCCAGAGTATTATGCAATGGCAGCAAACACAGCATGCTGGCAGGTTAAGCTGATGACAGCAGGAGAGAGACACAGTGAGAGCTGTGCGTCTCTACATGTATACAAGAAGGAGAAAAAAACAGGTAAAAGTGGGACAACAATGTTGAATCCTCAGGGTGTGTCTGTGTGCTTGTGTGCATCACAGAAGCTGGCATTGGTTCTGTTGCCAGATGGCAGAACCAGGACTGGAACAGCAGACATAGAAAGATCTGAGCCACCTGTGAGATAGTTGCAAGAGGAGTGTGTTATTTTTGTGTATCTTTGCTATCATTAGCACATTTTAATGCTATTTTAGTTTTTGGAACTGACAAATGTGTGCTGTGTGTGCTGTATGTGTTGTTTCCGAACACAGAAAAATAAAAAATGTGACCCTGCTGGTTGGAGTTCTGTAAACGACACGAAGCAGCTCATGAGGAGCAGGGTTGCATCACCAATCTGAACATCATTTACTACTTTGTGCCTTTTAAAATGCTGCTAGCTGCTATTTCTAATCAATTTGGCCAGCGTGCTTCTCAGGAAATTTTTCTCATACTGATTCCTCGTACGTTTGGGTCTGCTGTCTGTAGAGTCAAAGAAATAAAATTGATTTTCACAAATTACAAATAAATCTAGATCCACATCTGTTTGCCTTTTCCTCTCTTAAAAATGCCTCCAATGCCAAACAGATCATTCATACTGCACTCTTTGACAGAACCACTTATTTACTCGGACCTTTGACCTCATGGGTTTACAATCTGGATAAAAACCAATAGCTCACTGCAAACCAAAGCGGTTAGCTAAAACACAATCTGTTTTATTTGTTTGTTTGTTTTCTTATAGGTGAGGCAAGGGTCACGCAGCCACAGCCAGTGCCACACTGACAAGGTTATAACTAAACCAGTTCATCTTTGTAATGTTAAACATCATCCTCAGGTGGGAGAAATAAAAATAAAGGGCTGGAAGGAAAGATAAGCAGCAGATGTACGCTCCACTTCAATCTTAGATTGGAAGGTTTACTGGTTTCTTGTCTCTAAAAGGCCAAGTTTTCTTGGCCAAGCGTGTCCAATATGAAACTCTGATCCACTTTGATATGTGTCGACCCAAGACAGCCGGCTTGTTTCTGCTCTACAAATTTTATGAGGAGGTTACAGAATCAGATTGTTTGGTTTTGCAGGAAGGACTAAAACTGGGGATTATTTCTCCACGTGTCAAATAAATGAACCCTCACTGCTTGCAATCTTTACAGAAACGGACACGCTTATACAAAATGAAGTTTTTCATTGTTGGTGCTTGTTTGTATGTGTGTGTTGGATCTCTGTGTGTGTGTGTGTGTGTGTGTGTCTATGTGTGTTGGGAGGGTGTCAATCTGTGATCACTAACCTCTTTGGGATACTGGTAACATCTGTTTTGCTTTGCAGCCTTCTAGCACATTGTTATTATTTGTTTAGCCCCCCACCCACCCCCCAGCACACATACACACACACACACACACACACACACACAGTCATTTATTCGTGCTCACCATTTGTCTGTCCACTCATCGCGCAAAGTGGAATAATCCCAGCAACCTGCACAGAGTCGCCTTCAGAGTGAGTCCATCCCAGCCTCCAGCAGCAGGACAAAAGCTCCAAATATCACAGCGCTTCGTCCCCACTGTCCCAGTCCCTTCCCGACCTAAACTCTCCCCCCTCTCTCTCCAGCTCAGTATGGAGAGGGCTTTCCTTGCTCCTCCCGGCAGGCGGATTACTGTCAGGCGGCAGACTGCACCTCTCCACCATGCATAGAGGCAACAGATAAAAATAGATAGATGTTTTAACGCTCTTCCTTGTGCTCCAGCATCTACATCTCCCACCAGACAAGCATCAGCAGTTTTCCATTTGCGTCGGTGCACATTCATCCATTCCGCTCCCGCAGAAGCCGCGTTGGTAGGCAGAGCGCGCGCTCCGGTGTTTGGACTGAAATGCTGAGCAGTGACTTTCTGTGGAGGGTTCCTCAGACTCTGGAGCTGTCAGAAAGTGTATCTTCTGGGCTGGACAGCTTCTCCACACCTATGAAGCGACAGCGCCGAACAGCGTCTGAACGCCAAACTGACGAGGGAACACTTTTTATTTTATTTTATTTTATTTTATTTTATTTTGTTTTTATCTTTTAACTTAACTTTACTTTACTTTATTTTATTTTGTGCTTTTTGAATGTACAATAGGGAGCAGAGATTTACATGTTTGTTGATAGAAAATGTTGATAAGCCTAACAAACCTCATCCAAAGTTTAAAGTTGTGATTCAATAGCCTATATCTGTATTTGTTTTTATTGACTGAAATAATAACTTATTATCATTGATTTTTAAGGAAAACTAAAGATGTTTTTGTTCTTTTCAAATTTAGAAAAAAAAAATAAAGATTGATCCTCCTTTTGTTATTTTTGCCGCTTTTAACTGTGTAAAGCACTTTGTGCTTCTGTTAGTAAACAAAGGGATTTATAGATAAAGTTTTATTTTAATTATTTTAATCTTTTAAATTATATTTAAAAAAGATTCATTACAACCAACAAAATAAGTAAACTGTTATCCTAACAATGGCTAATTCAGGATTTATCTTGTACCTCAGTCTGATTTTATTCTCGTCTCTTCTTTTGTTCCACATTTCTTTTATTTCTTCTCCCATTAACATCCTTTTATTTGATGAATGCAGTCATCCTTCAAAACAATCAGTTGATATCCAGTTGTTTGCTTCTAACATGATGCTGTAAAGTCAAACTCTCAGGCTGCAAAAGTTGTTTTTAACTGCAGGTTTTTTATTAAACCTTTACACTCAGATGAACAACAATATATAAAATAAATGTCACCGACTCAAAGACAAATACCTTTAAGGTCAGAAAGTGAATTATAGTAGCTGATATTTCCATCAGATCACTAAAGGACAAATCCTTTGAGTTGTTCTTGAACAAGCACCATATTTTATAGCTGTTTCTACACGCGCAAGCATTTTATTTTGTAACTGAGCAAGCAATGATGATAGGAAAACAAATTATTCTGAGATAAAGTATCATGAGAGATGTATACAGTTGCATGATGTATGAGAAGATGTGGCTATAAATAAGTGAACACGAAAGGAACTAAAGCCAAAGTGGCAGCAGTGCAAAGACACACCAGCAGGTGGCAGTGTGTGTTCACTCAACAGAAGCTCTGTAATGTGTGCACAGGTCAGAGGCTCTGCTTGATTTACTACTAAACATATTTATTAAACTTGAATTAATTAAACTAAACTGTGACCATAAATAGGTCACGTCTTAGATGACCATGGTATGATGCAGGTGGTGTTCACTGTAATCAGCACTGCAAATGAGAAGATTTTCATGACAACGGACATCTTTTTTAATCAACTTCAAAGGAGTAAAAGAAAGTATGTTTTTGTTTTAAACGTTAAGCATGCGGTCTGATTGTTCTTCCTTTGCATGCAACAGCCTCCAGCAACAAAATATGTTTATACAGTCAACTGTTAGCCTATGCTGGCTCACTTCCCTGTAACTGGAAAACAATATGCAGGATACTTCCTGCAAGTACTGGCAATCCAATGGGTGATACTTCCCCACACCTCCTGCCGACTTCTCTGTTAATGAAACATTAAAGTTCTCTCATGAAAAACAGAATCAAACTTAAGTTAAGCATTAAAACTTCAGAACAAACAGTAGCGTATTGATCTCTGACCTGAACTCTGACTCTGTTGTGTGTCATAGATCTGTATTGCTTTTTCTGCAAACATCAGCTGCAGGAGGTTTGAAACTCTTTGTTGGATTTCTGCTATCTCTGTGGCTTTTCGGCTTCTGAGAGCTCAGCACAGAAAGATAAACTGCGATCAAAAAACTGAGGCTCCACGATGCCTGCAATAGGAAGTCTAACAGGGTCAGATAAACAGCGTGTAACATATCACATCCATTCTGCTTCTGCTCAGGTGTGATTAATGACCTATTGTTGAGTCTGCCCATTAAAGCACAAAGAAACAAAGGTAAGGATCTGTGGAAGAACATTGTCTGGCAGCTGCAATGTTTGTTAGCCTACAACTCCCCATGAAGCATCTGCACCATTATTTTAATAACTATCATGAGTGAGAACCATTTTGCAGAGAAAAACAGCAGCAGGTTGAGTGCATGTGGAGATTCAGATAGTTCCACAAATTGCACCAATCGTCTCTAAAACATTCATTTTCTACTATTTGTAAGCATTTACAACTGCAGAGGAAATGCTGCAGAAGTCTGCTCCTTGCAAAAAATATGAGAACATATTTCTGGTCGAACCTGACAGGAAGTGGAAATGGTTTTATGCATGCATGTGAACACAAAGTTAGGTTTTAAGACCAAGAAGGCCCATTGAAGAAGCAGACAGATTAAAAAAATAGATTAAATAAACACAAATTATGATTTCTCTGAGCTGCAAATAGCCACATCCTTTTTGACAGGACATAATACAGGAAACAGGCATCACATCAGCTTAAAAATGTCTTGGCAGAACCCACCAGTAACAGGGGTTTACTTTCTGTATTAGCAGAAAGTGGATGGATGGATGGATGGATGGATGGATGGCTAAAGCTAATTCACATCTTTTTTCAGTTTATAGCAAAGTGTGTCC
>JBAMIG010000016.1:12403950-12427967 GCA_037177335.1 Kiunga ballochi | reverse complement strand
TGTGTGTGTGTGTGTGTGTGTGTGTGTGTGTGTGTGTGTGTGTGTGTGTGTGTGTGTGTGTGTGTGTGCGTGCGTGTACTTGAAGTGACCCCTACTACAGTGCAAGCTTCCATCTTAGTGGTGTCATTTTGAAGATCCATGACGGTAAAAGCTTTAGTTAAGTCAAATCAACTCAAAATATAGAGATAAGCATAATTGAAATATTTAACTTGTTAACCGAATAGAGTCACACATTTACCTCCAGATTCTCATCAGCGTTTTCTATAACTCTTGGGATTAAGGTCTAGAAAACCTGACAGCAGGAAATATGAATCACATTGCTTTGCACTTCTAACCTTTTTAACTAAGCCCTTGAGACAGAGGCTTTTTGTGCCTGCTCACTCATCCAAGTTATTTATTAAGTCTGAGCTTTCACGTTTCCATTAAGCTGTGTGAGTGTGTGTGTGTGTATGTGTGTGAAAGAGAGAGAGGGGCATGATGCACAGTGGCAGGTGCAGGCGCTCACAGCAGCAGCTACAGTATCAGCTGCTGCAGAGGAAATACAATCAGATGTAGGCTGCTGCGGCAATGCATGCCCGTGCACACAGCCTTACACTTAAACGTCAATGTGCACCGTATGTGTGTGTGTGTGTGATCCATTTTCATGGAACCTGTTTCCAGGTACATTAAAGTCAACTTGCTTCACATGCATACCTTTCTGTTTCATGTGCATTTGTTTTCTTTTTAGCATTAAAATATAGAAACTGATGATCTGAAGAGCCATGACTGAAATATTCTGTTACAAAACACGTGTTACATAACTGCGTCTATCAGTAACACTAACGCAGTTGAGGTACAGTTAGACATAAGATCAGAACACTGCTAAATTTATTAGAATAAAATATGATAATTTTATCATATCACCAAAAATACAGCACATATACTTACACATATGCATGCAAACATGCAGACAGATGTTGTATTTGCAAAAAGACTTGCTACACTTTAGAACAGAAAAGCTTTGCAGAGAATGCAGATCATACATTTCACAGATACACAATGTCCCGAGGGAGTGTCTGTTACAGAGGAAGGTTTTGCCAAGTGTATCTTATGATCACAGATAGTTTATAGTTGCTGCTTGACCTAATATCGACCCAACACCCCATGTCAACAAGGAAAACACTGTAAGCGCATGCACATGGGCTTTCTGTGTAAAGTCTGTTTGCTGGAGTCACACACAAACATCTCACATTATTGAGATTGTCCTAAAGTGCAAAAAGCAAAAAGGATGTGCTCTGCTGTCTGTAGAAGGGTTCAGCAAGAGAAAAAGGATTTGCACACCGCAGCTTTGAGATCTTTCTGCTCAAAGGTCAAAAACCTGAATGTTATTCATAGTAGCAACAATTTTTTTCTCCAAAAGGACCGTTTGTTTTGCATGTCTTAAAAGGTAATACACGAGCCAGATATACAGGTAAATTCAGACTCATGTGACTTATAAATTGATGTAGAGTTTAATTGATTTTAAACTGATATTTTAAAAAATGTCATGTTCCCTTTTTAATTATTCCTTTTCTAAATAAAAAGGAATGGCTATCCAGATAATGTGCCTGTCTGCACACAACTGGTCAAAAAGACAGATATTACAATGTTTCTTTGTGAATCTTAGATTCACTCTGAACTAAGGCAGTCAAATAAAAAAGAACCCAGTAAAGATGCTGTAATGATGTATCAGTGCCTCCCACTGAATTGTGTTTGTTAAAACACACTGACACTAGCTAAATAAATAAATAAAACACAGCATAGCTATTAGAAGTACAGTATTTTAAACTGAACCCATGGATAAGTTGGCTAATAGCAACACTCATTAGGGCTGTGTGCTGCACTCGGAATAAACACGGAATAAAACTGGACATTTAACAGGTGGCCATGTGATGGACTGGCGAACTGTCCAGGGAGTACTCTGCTGCTTGCCCATTGCTGGGATTGGCTCTAGCTACCTGCAACCCTGAATTGACTGAAGCAGTATGAAAAATGGATGGATGGCATTTAACAGGTGCAAACCCATGGTAAAAGTGAGCCAATGTTTTCAAAACGCGTGTAGTCCCTTTCTGTTTTATCTGTTTAAAGATTTCTTTCCACATAAAATAAATTCTGCTCATTCAGTAGGAAGGGATGTGCAGACAGCAGTGTTTCTGAATGAATAACAATGAATTAGTTTCATTTAAACAGGTAAGTAATGTGACTGACTGTAAAATAACCATTTCAGACTAGTAACATCTCTCAGATGTAAGGAGGAGCTAAGGTTCATCAATCTGCAACAAATCCTTTGAATATATAGTCACTCGGTCAAATTTTATATCTGTGGCAACTTCCAAAAATCGTTTATAGGTAGATGTGATAGAGAAAGCTTTGCAACCATGCAGTCATCCATTGCAAAAGCTATTTAGTGCATTTTGTGGTACAAACACAGACTTTAAATTCAAAAGCTGCTGGGATCCCAGGATAACCTTAGCCTCGACTATCCTACTGAGACAAGCCTCTCTTAGCTTGTGCATGACATTTAGGGCCTTGATGGTATTCTGGGAGTTGTGAGTCATGCTGACATCAGCTCAGGTTGTTCCAGTCGGTATAGTTTTTACATGACGGATCCATGAGGTACAGAGATGAATGGATGAGTCTGTCCGACTATACCGGCTTGTTAAAGTTATTGATGTTATTTATAGAAATTTATTTGCTTAATTCCTAACGCTTGCAGGACTGCGGCCATTAAGGACCGGATCGCGCTCAAGTTAGTTTTTGGTCTAGCAAAGCTGAGTTAAGTTTTTACTTGACAACATTTTCTTGCATCCTGCCTGCCTCCTGGTCTGCCTTTGAGTTCTCACCTCCACCAACTTTGTTGACATACAATCATTCTCATGTCTGTAAAACAGGGATTGAGCCCACATCAGAGCAAATATGCTCACATGGTTAAAAATAAATAAATTATCTAAATGTGTTTTTGTAGGTGCTAACAGGTTTGTAGCTCACAGGCTGAACACGTTGGTGCTGCTAACACTGCAACATATGGTGTCACAACAGCAGTGCTGATAGGCCTGACTTGGCAACTAGCTGCATTTGTGTGTGTCAGTGCATGTTATGTGTTTCCATATTTATGGAGTCTGTGGTATTGGTCCAGGGAAGCAAAGGAAGTTAAATACTCCTGATTGTCTCGCTGTTAGGCTACAGGATATTTGGCAAGTACTAATCCTTGTGTGTCATCTGTTCATTTAAAATCCAAGAGTGATTTTTCATTTGCCTCAAATTAGCACTGAAGAAGTCAAGAGTGCCATGTACAATTTCCTTTTTTTGAACTGTTGTGTTTCTTATGTGCACAACTCAGAAGCCATTTCTTCTCAATGTAATAAATCCAATCACTGAGCGTTAATGGATCACATTACATTGGGCCTGATTAGATCTAATCACATCAGGATCAGATTAGCACTCAGACACTTTCTTAGCCAGGCACACAGAGCACCATGCAGAGTATACAGAGACACACAACCACTTTCATTCACGATGGTTATCTAAGGCCACTTTTCCTCCTTTTTCTTATTAGTCCTATTAGTTGTATTATCCAATTATCCCCGAGAACATTAGTAGACAATTCAAAAACAAGATCCTCATTTGACTAACACTGCGACCAAATCATCCAAACATGACATAGCGGTGTCTCAGGCCCAGTTTATGCTCACATTTCTTTGTTGCCTGGATTAAATCAAGCTGGAACATACTATCTGGCAATGTAACAATGCACACGTACACACACACCGAAGATGTGTCATAATAGCATTTGTTGCTTGCATCACAGCTGCTAGACGTAAAAGAAATTCACTGAATTCCCAGATATTTTGCATTAAGCCACGATTAGGTAAAAAAAAATCTATTTAATCCCTTCCTTGTCAAACAAGAGACTCCACAGGTTTATTTCATGATGTTTCTAATTCCACTTTAAGCTCTGCCAAGGTCTGGTGAATTTTTCCACAAGCAAACTGCATATTACTGACGGGACTTGTGAAAAATGAGGGTTGAGAATTGATTTCTTCTTCTGTCTGCAGATCTTTCTTCCCAGTTTAAGGTCTTTTATTTAACATCCAGCTAAATAATAAATGCACAAAATGTAAACTTGTCAAATGTTATGAAGATATAAAGTGTTAAGTTGATTTAACACAAGAGACAAACAAAAACTTTAAATGTGTAAGCACTTCCGATGTGTCACAATTATCAAGTGTTATTTCTGCTTGTCAGCTGACCGGTCCAGGCTGTACTGTTATCACCCCAAACTCTGCATTAATCACCAACTTTTCCTGATTAATATTATTCATAGCAACATAAAGTAATGTAGTCTCTCTTATCTGATTACAGGATTATACCCAAAAGTTATAAAAAGGACTGAAATAGGAGGTTGAGACAGAAATAAAAACTAATTGAAGACACTTTTACTATAGTAAAAGGTGAAATGCTTAAAAATGAAGACTTTGTAGGAGAAAACAAAACTTGTGAAAAATGTAAGCACACACAGATGACATAATGTGGTCGTTCTGTGACCACAAGATCTCTCGTGAAACACATGCTTCCAAGTGTGATATTCAGGCTTTTGCAGGAGTACCAGCAGTTCAAACGTCCAGGAATCCAGGATTTTTTAAAGTCATTACATACAATATTTATTACCTTTGTTATTAAACTATTACTGCATACTTCTCATCGCCAACATGGTACTGTGGTGTGTGACCTTACACATTACATAAGTATGATGATCAAATTTGGGTACATTAACTAACTTCAGCTGTGTTAGTCTGTTCCTGTTAAGTCTCCATGACCTCTGGGCTCCATGTGATGTCATATGTCTCCAGTATGTAGGTCTGTGTTCTTTGTAAGGAAGCTGACATATATGATCAGTGAGATTGTGCACAATTGGCTTTCGGAGTCCTCACAGATTCTGCAGATCTCTTTTTGATGCCAGACTTTTTATATTAAACATTTTTACTATTTAAAAACTGATGTCTGGACTGGACACTTTTTTACTCCCAAATCATGTTTTCCACATCACCTGCCTCAAGTAATATACATCAGTAGCACCACGCTAAGCAGCAATGGAGAAGGAGAAGAACATTTTTTTTAAAAGACATTTTTTAAAGAAGAAGAAGAATGTTTGTTGTAATTGCCAAATGGCAAAATGAAAAAAGTGTAGATAGCATGTCAGACCTGAACGAGCTAATTCAAAGATGCATGAAATTCCAGGAAGAAGGGAGCAGAAAAGTATGAACAGGATGCTCCATGATGACCGGACCAAGTGTTGAAAGTCTTTTGCTTGGTTCTTAGTATCATTTAGAATATAAGATGTTTCATTGAGAATCTATGTGAGGGGGCATGATGCTCACCAAGACACAAGAAACAACATCATTTCCCCATGTGTGAAGTTTTGGCACAAATCTGATTGACCCTCATGTGCACCTGAATCTCATGGATCATGGTGAAATCAAAACCATGGTGGTTATTATGGTAAATAAATGTGTTTTAAAACTTGACCAACTTGAATAACATTTAGGATTGTGTTAATTTCTGATATGACAAATGAAAATAACACCAGCATTTTAAGTTAGATCGAATTTCACAGCAAAGAAGTAGGCACTATGCTTTCAGATGTGTTAAGCCGATTTGTCCTCCTTTCGGCACATAAGCTGTACAAATATCCCAGGTATAGTACTTAAATCTCACCTCTACCTGTGACCTCTGCCACCTGCAGTAACCTAAAAGTGTGTTAGGGCAGGACATTTATGGCCTCCCTGAGGAGGTTGCACTTAAACTCAGCTGTGCTTTCAACTGAATGACAACGTCAGCATGTTGATGTACTCACAGTGGCAATGCTTACATACTTTTTATTTGGCTTGCATTGCTTGCCATGTCCACAAACAGTTTAGTGTGTTACTATGCTACCACGTAGCTCTCAAAAGTAAATCTAACCGAGATTGATGTTTGCATATTCGAGGAAGAGTAGCTCGGCTGTGTCGATCCATTTTATCGTTGCTAAATGTTTTACTGGGAAGAATGTTAGAGCTTATCATCTAGTGGGCACTAAAATCTGCACTGACCTCTTTCAGCACATGTAGCATGTGTCAATATGTTTCTATTGGACAAGAAAACTATTGACCTGTGGCTGTTAGTGAGACAAAGGAAAGACAATTACCCAAAATAGCATATTTCTTCCAAAGGAACCTGGTCATTTTTGTATCAAATTTGATGAAAATTCCTTATAGAGCTATTTCTGTGTAGTGCTAAAGCAGACATGTCAGTGCCATATCCTGGCTTCAGTAACAGGTCTTTTCTTTATTCTATTTATTATCTACTAAATAATGATCAAAATCCCTTTTTCACATAAATAAGATGAGGTTGGGATGCACAAGTCTTGACGTTAACTGTTTATTGTTGAGTCAACGTTACCAAAATACTCCAGTCATAAAAACAAGCCAGTGCAAATACCTATGGAACGTAGACAGTAAGAGATGTAGAAACATTACATATAAGCGTGGAGGATAGATATGACACAGTTTACAGTAATGTATGTGGTTGTTTACATCAAGAGAGATTAAAGTGGTGTTTATGAAGCAAAACGGAGTATATACAGCAGGAGACGGGGCATAGGTGGGGGTACTTGTGGGCCAGGAACTGAAGACACAAGCGGCAGAAAGACAAATCTCCATGTAACTAATATAGCATAACACGTCAAGTCCATGTTTGGTTCTTCCACACACACAGGCATCAAACGAGAGAAAGGCAAGAGTCTGGAATGATGAGATATATGAATCCACCAGTACTGCCGCAGCAATGCCCAAAATTAGTCTGAGGAGGTAAACTCTTCCTCCTCCCACACGCCACCTCCGTCTCTGTAATCTGAGTCACAGTCCTTTTAAATTGCATTTGTGGTAATTTAGGGTTTGAATGCACTTATTTTGATGTATTAATAGGACACTTCCATAAGCTAGACTTGTGTTATGGTTTCATGGCTGGAAACTCCTGTCCATACTGATATTAATACTAATGACATATCGCACAGGACCCTAACAAAACATATATTACAATGCCACATTTATGAAAGAACTCTTCAAAGACCACAATGTAAATACATTTTGCAATGAAAGGCTATGTTCATGGACATTTCATGTAATTTCAAAGACATTTGTAAAGTGCACATAGTTAAGGAAACTTGTTCAAAAACCTATTTGATGTGGAGACATTCAGTTTAATTGTCCTTGTCTTTGAGAAGCAGTTCAGCAACAACTAAACAGGTATCCTGAGATCATTAAAAAAATAGACACAGCGGTTTTGCAGCGGTAAGAATTTAACTTAGTGAATTAAAACTTACAGTAGAATGAAGTTAGAAATAAATGTTTAATGAAAAATATGTTTGTATGGAAAAAAAAACAATGTCCTTTTGATTAAGTTGTTTTTTTTTTATTTAATTATCAACTCTTCCCTCTTTTACAATTGTAAAAGAAAAAATTTTTTAAACAAACCGAAACGTCAACAAACATTTATCTCAGCGCTTCCAGCTGCAAGGCGGCCATGTTGTATTTTGAGAAGGTCAAGCCTGGTTTCTGCTCTTTTCATACTCTAAAATCTGACTTCAGGGGTTGTTCCAGTAGACTTTTCTTTGAAAAATTGTGGAATTGTACTTCTAAGTTCAAATGAAATGCATCAATAGACTACTTAGAGGCCAGATAATCTTCCTACTGTTTGCTCTATCCTAAGATCTTATACTGAATGCCACATCTATCCTTAGGGTAAACTTGACCTAAATTTTTCACAGCTTGGTTGTCTATTAACTTCTTAGCTATTGCTCATTCAGATTTTTAATCCCCATCTTTTTCATCTTATTCGCTCGTCTATAGCCCGGTTTTATCTCTCTATGTTCAGTCAGGAGAGTGTGACAGTGATGAATCAGTGAGGTGGCAAAGTTTGTTCAGAGAACACTGTAATTGTAAATCGATGAAAGAACAATTCACTGTGCTCTGTGAGACTGTTTGAAAGCCTCAAACAGCCCCATCTCTTTGGTCATCAAGCACACTCTGTGGGTATCAACCTACGATGTGGGGGTTGAAAGATAACAATAAATCAATGGGTCAATGAGTAGTCTTATCTTCAGCACAGATGGGGTATCTGCACGTCTTCAAGTGGCTGACGATTGGAACTTGTGCAACAGATAATAGGGCAGATGTCAGTCTACTGCCTCTGAAAAGGCCGTGATTAATAAACTAATCAATGGCATTGCTATTGACCTCTGTTCCAGCTGCTCTGCTAGCTGCTGCTAGCGTAGGGTGGCCAAAAAGTGATGTTAACATCTGCACAGACATGGCAGGAAGAGAGGAGAGGTTAATATCTGACTAAATCAAATTATTGTGTGTTTATGTTTCCGTCTTATTCTTGGGCTGAAAAATTGGGGCGAGCATTGTCCGTGTGGGAACATTGGAGACGGGCTGCAGAGAGGATGCCGTAATGGACAGAATAAACTACTGACTTTTCACAAAACTCTGCTTTTAAGTTTTAGACGGCACATCTTTTCATTAAAAATCACAGCAGAATCTTTCCAGACCAGCATTAAAATAAGATGGTCAGACACATTAAAAAGGGTACACTGACTTTAATGTCCTTTTTTTAAATTAAAAATATGCACAATCCCTCTTTATTCTTTTTCTGTAAGTGCTAGGGGTCTTCAATTGCTCAAAATATTTATTCCATGAAATCCACTTTTGGTTGAATACAAGTCTGTGTTTCTTTTCCATGCAGAATGTCACTGTATATTTTAGTCTGTTCAAAATCTCCAGCACCATCTACTGACTGAACTATGTACAAAGGCATAAAAAAAACAAGGCCACAAAACATAAAAAAAGATCAATCAATTAGCATTTTTACAGCCATAACATTGTCTTTGAGAAGCTAATATTTGTACTTTAAATAAATCAAAACTGTCATCCACATATTTTGAGGAAAAATACCTCAACAGTCTGTAAATGTGAACAAATGTCCCCTACAATTATTTCTATTTGAGGCCACTAGAGGTCACTGCAACCATCAGTTTCTCTTTAAGTTAACAGTTCAGCAACACTTTATTCTTCATTTAACTGAGGTCTCTGGTGGTAGCAGCTCCTAGTGTCAACATTAAGATAGAGCTACACTACAACCTAAACTACACTGTTAAAGGTGTTCAAACCCATGGGTATTTTGTTTTTGTGACACACCAGTTTTCTCCATTAACAGGAGCATCCCCATTAAATGACAGCTTGATCTCCAGTCTAATGCATGAGAAACAGGAGTCTTTCTACAGAGGGTATGTCTGAAATCAGCAGCTAAGACCTTGAAAACAGGATAAAGCATTACGTCAGTACTTCTCTCTGTGTCTTGTTACTTTGTATTCTTTTGTTTACATCATGTAGTTAGACCAAAAAGAGGTTTCAGGAAAAGGTCTCTCCTACACGAACATCTTCTTTCAGTTGCCAGCAATGGGAAATAGTTGTAATTCCAGACAGCTTTGTTGTAAAATTACCCTTGCTATCCTGTTTCTAATGAATGTGTGGTGCGTGCAGCCTCACAAATGTGTAAGTGACTGTGTGTGAGAGTTGGTCTGCATGTGTGCCAGTGTGTCGAATTACACCCAAGTCTCTTTAAAACTGTCCTAAAGATAGTAGTTCCAAAGCAGACGTTTGTTGGTCTGGTGTGAGGAGTTAACAAGCCAGTGCAGAATATAATGTATCATATTTAACTTAATGTTATCGGGATGTGTGCTCTAAAATTTGAACAGTGGTGAGCAGAGTATAAACAGCAACATCACACTTAAATTTAAAGTAAAGAGTCAAATATAGGGAAACAGATAAAAACAGAGGAAGAAAAACTGGATTGTACAACCTGATTTATTTATAACAAATTCTACAGAATGAGATAGTTTGTGAGCAGAGAGAGATGCCCTGTGCCAGAAAGTTTGATGGATAGTTAAACAGCGGTCTTGTATGCTTGTTTAAAGCTGTAAAAAGAAGACTAAGTAGATGTGGATAAAGCACACACAGCACCATCAATAACAATATATTATACATATTTTTCCTTCCTGATCTGCAAATCTAAATTATTTGCAAAAGTGCCCATGTAAATCTCTTTACAAGAGTGAAGATCCGAGCTGAACCGCAAGTTGTTTTATCTACTTATGGTTTGAGCTCCAATTAGCTGCAAGAATCAGCCTTAAGCTCCATGTAAAGGATTTAAGTTGTGCATTTTGCAGCAAACTATGCACTATTTCAGAATAATGCAATATTTAATCTGAACTCTGAGCTTAATTAAATCAGCAAATTAATGTGTGGGAATAGAGCAGAATCAGGCTCCTCTTATTGTCAAACTGAGTCACTTAAAGAGTCAGAAAAGAGACCAGGAGGCTCCTGACATTCAGTCATATCAGTATTTTGATGTGTCTTCATCAGGACAGCAAACAGTTTCTCACAAAACATGACAGGAGATGTGTCCAAATGCATCATCATCATCATCATCATCATCATCATCACCACAGCACGCTGTCAAGCAAACAGCCCCAAAGAAAGCGACATGCTTTCCTTTTCTTTCTTCTTTCACACTTCTCCTTTGTTTGTCTTCCTCCTTCAGTCCTCTGTTTCCCTCCTTCATTCCTTTCTCGGTCAGCTTGCAACTAATATGCACACATATCTCTTTCTTACTCCCCACCTTCCTCAGTAGATGAGGAAGACAATAAATAAATGCTGAAGACAAGAGGGGGGGGGGGGGTGGAAAGGACGGGAGAGAGGTAGGAAGGGAAGGAAGAAAAGAAAAGAATAGGGGGGAGGGGGTGGGAGAGAGAAAACCGAGAGAGAGAGAGAGAGAGAGAGAGAGAAAGAGAGAGAGAGAGAGAGAGAGGGGGGGTTAGTGGATGTAGCTCTTACTGTGGGCCGGGGGTGAGCTACCTAACCCGGGCTGCTCCGCTGAAACATCCATGGGTGGCTGTGTCGGGAGCCACCACGACTCTTCGGGCAGCTTAAACGAGAACTCGGACGGCACTGGAGGTAACTTCGGGGGTTAATGGACGTGTTGTGTGTCTATAAGCCTGGCTGTTTGAAGAGCTTCCTCCAGGCTTTCTGCATGTTGTCCTGGTTGGAGGTCTCCTTGCCTTCCTCTGTTTCTGAGCCAGACAGAGCCAGAGACAGGCAGAGCTGACCTCCGGAGGAGCTCATTCCACACCGCCGTCTTTAAAGAGAAAAAAGGCTCATATTATCCTCATTACTTTCCAAACTGGAAAATATTTACTGTCTTATGTTGCCTCCCTTTGTTCTTTGGTGTTGACTGAGCTAGCCGGCTAAAACGCAGCTAGTTAGCTCGCTAGCTATCTGTACAGCAAATATGGGTCACAGGCATCAGTGGCTTTACAGAGAGCTCCCAGGAGGGATTCAATGTGATTTGAATTATGCCCGACTATGTCTAACTTCAAGTCACTGTCAGACCTATATATCAGACCTTTATATGACGCATTAACGACTAATATATATATATATATATATATATATATATTATCCTCACTAACAGACCATGTGTTTTTGAAGCTGCCCCAACTTACAGCTTTATAATAAAGTGTTTAATTTGACAGTTTGTTGCATTTTCTTTTAGTGAGCATGGTATTTTAATGATGACCATTAAGCACCAGTTTGAGCTGAACGATTGATGCAAATTGCACAGATAGATGTAATAGAATAGCTCTACTGTTGTGAATGAGCAATATTGCAGTATTGGGTGAGATGTTATAGATTGTAGAGCTGGATGGTTTAAGTAGATCTAGCTGTAACTCTGGTGAAGCCAAGACATTTCCTGCAGTCATAAAAGGGTCTTGTTGCAAGCTAAAAGGTACCTGGATGGAGCTAAGCTTAGTGTGTGTATTTAAACCAAAGGTTTGTTTGATTTAATCAAGAAAAAGTGTTGTGGGCGACTCTGCTGGGAAGTTTCCGGCTGTTTTGTCTGGACTGAGGAGGGGATCCACTGCTGGCCGCTGAGTTATTTTAATTACAGGCAGCAAGACAGATCTGAGCAGAGAGGAGGAGACTGAGGCTTAGAGATGCTGAGATACAGCTCGATTTCCTGTTTGTCTTCCTCTTTGCGTCTGCGTCAGTCTTTTTCTTATCTCGTTCACTTAACAAGACGTCACATAAGCATAAAAGTCTGCCGTGCGATATCGTTAGGCTCTATAACAGATGCAGTCAAGCAGCTGTTTAGTAGCACTAGACTTGAACATATGTACATTTTAGTTTTTAATAGAGCAGATGTCATTACCAGATTTACATAGTAAAAGTGGGACAATAATGTAGTGTAAAAATGTTACACATCCTGCCCTACATAACTCCTTAGGTGTTTCTGGGAAGGACAGCTAAGGAGGCGAGTGTTAAAAATATATATTTCTGAATTATTGGTATGCAAAGGAAGTGGATTGTTGCATGAGTGCAGTGTTTCAGTCTTATAATATACAGAAAATCATCCAGAGATGACAGAAAAATGGCTGTCTGCACAGACTTTTTGATCAGCTTTTTATGTTCCTTTTAGCTGTAGTTTTTCAATTGTATATGTAAATGCTGCTGTTTCTACAGATTTGACAAATGACTTCTATTAATTTGTTGAGAGTTTTGTCCTGATTTTCCCTAACATATACTGTGATTTTTATGTTTAAGATTAGGTTCTTTACGTCATTTGGAAAAGATTCAAATCATGTTTCAAATACTGCAAAACCAACTCGGTTTGTGCTTTACAAGCAGAAATTAAGCTTGTTGAACCAAAATCAGAAAAGGGAAATATTTAAAATAAGAAATAAGCTATTAAATTGTGACGTGTAAACCTCACTCATCTGTTCATGCAGATGACTGGAAACCAGTCTGATAATTCAGCTCGTATAATTATCAGGCAACTGTTTCTCGTTTTCCTCCGGCAATATTAAAACCCAATCATAACTTATGTAAAAGATACAGCATTAAATAGCATTTTTTTGCGACTGTAGTTGTGTTTAAATGGTTAACTTTTTAGGTTGTGTCGTGACATTTTCAGTAACTAAACATGAAGGAAGTCACACAGTTTGATGCTTTGTTACTGTAAACAGTTCAGTGACGGTTGATGTCATGTGATCGGTGCACGTGTCACTCAACCTCCTTGATCCATCATCCTCTATGTTGTGCACTGAGACATGTTGACACACAAACAGACATGTGCACGCTACGCTGTACCTGTTGTCCCCTTCAGATGATATTCATCAGCGTTCTGCTGCAGACAGAGCGATGTTTGATGCTACTATCAATCTGACCTTTTACCAGTGTTGTATCCTAACAACTCCAGCTTCAGCTGTGCATGTTTCATATCATGTATTGGTGTATTGCTGCATCTTTATAGCTGTGTGTGAGATCAGCTGAGTAAATGTAAAAGATAGATTCTTTGAGATATTTTGTCTTGTTTTTCTCTTTCTCTTTACACTCAAACTTATTATTTAATACATTTTCCAATTTTGCTTTTGCTCTTTCCTCCTGCTAATATTTTATTTTTCATTAATCTTTTTTCTCCCTGTTGCCTCTTTGCCCATTCTTCTTTTTATTAAATCACCTCCTTTCATTCATTTCAACCTGCATCTGCATTTACTTTTCCAACATCCTGTTATCTCTCTTTCTTGTGTACATTTTTTAAGAAATAAGTGGGTTGGAAATCTTTATTTGCATGTCTGTAGATTTACAATAATTACCAAAAGACATTGAAACTTTACAAATGACGTATAATAACAGTCAGAAAAGAATGAAAACACATTTCTGTCTCCTGATCTCATCTTTAGTGACTCTAGGGCGTAATCAGCCCCTGAAGAGAGAGCGGCCTAAATGGAAGAGTGACTACCCGATGACTGAAGGCCAGTTGCGCAGCAAAAGAGATGAGTTCTGGGATACGGCGCCAGCATTTGACGGCCGGAAGGAGATCTGGGATGCTCTGCGTGCTGCGGCCAATGCCTTTGAGAGCAACGACCACCTACTGGCTCAAGCCATCCTTGATGGAGCCAGCATCACACTGCCGCATGGTAATCTACATTTACATATTAATGATCCGTTAGTGTGTTTTATTGTACTTGGTGAAATCGAGGTATTTAAAGACAGTTGATAAGTTTGGGACAATATAAAAGATGTGTGTTTTATGTGTTGCTGCTGAGTCCTAAAAGGTTACAGGATGTCTGCAATTATGTTTCAGAAGAACTGTGTGATGGTTGCGACAGGATGTGACTTGCATTTCTGCCTGCAGATAGCAGACCTTACCAGGAGCTATTCTGTATTAGCTTACAAGTATTTATAGACTACACTGGTAGTGGCAGAAATTAGAACCAAAACAATGCGGTAATCTTTTCTCTCAAATTATCTTTTAGTTTCCAAGTAAAAACTTAATGTTGTAGTACAATAGATAAGTAAACTTTGCCACATGGTGACTTTTAATTCAGCTTGCTATGTTGTTCTTTTTACTATCTCATTTGTGTTCATTTTAAGACCAGGTCCTGAACCTCTACATCATTCAGATGGTCGTACATACAAGGTCAAGACCCGATTTTAAATCTGTTAGGAATACCACGTCACATGAAGAATCAACCAATATGTGTTAGAAAAGCATGTTTTTGTTTTCCCTAAAGTGGAGCTTGAACACTCGTATATAAGCATACCAAAGAGCAGCTTAGAGTCATTTACATGAGTAATTTTTCTGTTCTGGCTTCACGTAAAATCCTCGTGCACATGTCATGCCGTTCCCTGTTGTTTGATTTCATGCTTGTGTTGTTCTCCTATGCAAGTCACTTTGGATAAAAGTGTCTGCTAAATGCCTGTAGAATAGAATAGAATAGAATAGAATAGAATAGAATAGAATCATGCCAGCACAGGTTGCAGCTCTTTCTTTTACCCATGCCCTCTTTTGAGTTACCAAAGACCTATCTACTACTTGTTAGTACCCATGACTGACTACAGCTGCTCTAGTTTCATACTTTTACAACAACATAGACTCTCATTAGGTTTGCAATTGACCTTGTAGACAAAGATAAGGTCACTGGGAGGATATCTTATGGTCAGGTGAGACAAAGCTTTGGTCGCAAAGACATATTTATCCTTTATTATTCATGTTTTATGTGTCTTTAACATTGTCATGGTTAAGTCAGTTAATTTAGTAGTGAGCAGTGCTGAGGTCACAGACACTGATTAGTGGGTGCATTTGCACAAAGCCTCCCTTCAAATGCTGCCATCATGTCTACAGTTGTTGTTTTTGTTCTGCATCTTCTTTGGTGGTTTCTGCATGGCCTTCCTCTTGTTCCTCATATTCTTTTCAAGTTTGTTGTTTTTGCTGGTTGTATGTCAGCTAAATACTTCAACACTTCCCCCATGATTTCCAGCGGTATTGCTCCGGTTTCTGCATCATATAGCTGATAGCTACAGCCCTCAAAGAATGAACCCAAGTTTGCATGTAACCGACTCAGGAAACAGACTAAGCTGTCCATCCATGCACGTATCCACATTCTGTATGAAGCATAATTAGTGGCATGTTTCACCGCTGTTTTCCAGTCTGTTTATGCAGCTTTTAAATCCTATTCTGATGTTTGGAAATCTACATTGAAATAAAGATTTTTGCATATAATTGATCTGTTTTAAGAGGTGGCACTTCATTCTGCCTCAGGTAGATAAAACTGTCACACTTCTGTTTTGTCTGGACATCCTTATCCACATGAGACATGTAAACATCCATGGAATAATCTTGGAAGAAATGCCCGGCGCTGATATTGTTCTGGATTTCCATAGTAATCATCAACTGCTTAATCGGGTTCTTCATTTGTTCATGTGCGTCATTCCTCATTATTCCAAATGCATATAAGCTCAGTCATGTTGCCGGAGAAGGTCCAGATTATTTCCTTCTATTCATTGAGATGTCTTTTTTGTAAGTATTAAATGATCTCATGCTACTTTTTAAATGTTCATTTTAATGTTTCACTAAATTTTACAAACGGATCAATTAGATCTTGTGTGAAGTCCAGACCTAATCTACAAATCGCGCTATAATACTTTCCTCCACGTCAACTCCTCTGCAGGAAGTCACAGATGGACAGTATTCTGTAAGACACTCTCATAAGATGTGAAACAGCTTTATTGAAGTGGATGGAAATGTATGTGATACTGGTGACAGGCCTTTTGTGATAAAGTATATTTTTTCCTGCTCCATTCCTGTTTGGCTGGGTCAGATCAGATCCTGCTGGGCTGCAGCTGTGGATTCCCCAGAACTGAGATCACTGTTTCACTCCACCAGCGCTGCAGTGCACGAAGCGGGCCGATCCGTAAACATTTTTATCACTTAGAAAATGATGCTGCTCCTTTTTCACTTGTTTTACAATGAGATTAAACAAAACGGTCCTCTTACAGTCAGCCTGTTTTCTTATTTAATTTAACAATAGAGAACTTTTATTTAGTTTCATTTCAGCAGTACTTTTTTTTTAGCTTTATGGCACCATTTTTCATTGATCAGTTGATCAGTTAAATAGCCATTTGATCAGTTTGCAAGCTAATAAAATCATATTTCTGTGGAACAAACAACAAAATGTGCAAACAACTACCACATTATGCTCCTGTTGGTGTTCCTTCTTTGTGTTCCTCGATAGGTTTGGTGAGTCCACTCTACAACATTAATCTCTCTCACACACACATGCACACAAAACACACACTGTCAGAACTGAGCAGTGTGTGTAAGATCAATATGCATTCACGACATATTGGCACCTCCTCTACCAGCCAAAGCCCCTTTTTGTATGGGATGGCATCCCACTACTCAACGACGAGCCATTGAAAGTCAACTAGTATGGTTGTGGAGGTCCGTCTGGCAAACAGCACGCCAAACTGACCACTGCAGAATTTATAAAGAGTTTATGCCTTTGGTCTTGGATAATTTCTTGTATTTATTTATGTATCAAATCCTGATTTAAAAAAAAAAGTATGATGAGGCTTTGAGTGTAATAAAATCAAAGATGAATGTTTTGCATCATTATTAGAAAAAGGTCAAGTCACCAAACAACATGTCAACCCTAAAACTTTATAGAAGTCCTAAATTACTTAAAGTGCTGTTGAATACTTTGTTGGTGCTATTAACAAAATGGAAATGCCTTTTGACCATTTCTTCAGAGCTCTTTCTGTCCTTCATGGAGATTTTCCACACTTTTCCTTCATCAACGCAGGAGCTGCCTGTGTTTTATATATTAAGGATAAAAATCAACTCATCACTGCATTTCTGGGAGCCAGCTTTTGGTCAGTATGATGAAAAGGACAATGTGATCCAGAGATCCATGCTTTATCATCTGTTTGTCACATCCAATACCTGAATACATTGCAGCTCATTTAGTTGTGCTAACATGTGGTCAGTCTCTGTCCTGAGGTTTATTTATCATTTTCAGTTTTGGATCAATCAAATCAAACTTTATTTATGAAGCGCTTTTCATGCCTTTGGCATAAAACCAGACTGATACTTCTCTAAAATACAGCTTTTATAAAAAAAACTCGTGTAATTGAATAAAAACGACTTTTTCTGTCATTTTACTTAAAAACGGTAAGTTGGATACAGGTCGGTAGTTATCAAGAATGTTTGGATCCAGACTACTCTTCTTCAGGAGGGGCCTCACCACCGCCGTTTTAAAGACAGATGGAAAGACGCCCGTCTGAAGAGAGTAGTTCACTAGCTCAGGCTTAAAGAAAGCATAAAATGTCTTTAAAAGCGATGTGAGAATGGGATCTAAAAGGCAGGTTGTTGGGTTTAGCTGGGAAAAAACACAAACAAGCATCTTTGCATCAACCAGGACAAAACTCTCCAGTGTTTTCTCAGGTAAAAACAATGCTTCAGATCTGTTAAAACCAGCATTACAGTGAGATAAAAGACTGGATCTGATAGCACTGATCTTACCCCTGAAGTGGTCTGCAAAGTCCTCACATGCAGCGTCTGATGGCTGCATGGACAATTTATTATCAGTGTTTGTTAAAATATCAATGGTTTTAAAAAGAAATTTTGAATTATTTTTCTCATCTGTTGGTGAAATAGATCTTTCTGGCCAGTTTTATTGTGTTATTATAAATTTTAAGTTGTTCACTTAAAATTTCATAATGAACAGTGAGTTTTGTTTTTCTCCATATTGTCTGGTTTATCTCCTCTGTTTTCCATGGTGTTCTGGGTTTCTTTTTTAATATTATAGTTTTAATTGGAGCTGCTGAATCAAGCGCTGCTTTCAGTTTATTGTTAAAATGATCAACTATAAAATCACATGATGCAGGTAAAACCAGAATTTGCAGCCACTTCAGAGGTAATATATTGTTTCCTCACAGTTCTCACAGAGGCTTCCTGTTGGTGATGTTAAAAAAATATGCAGTAATGGTCAGATACAGCCAGGTCAACAACAGAGGACACACCAGCAGACAAACCAAAGGTAATGACCAGGTTTAGGGTGTGTCCTCTGTTGTGAGTCGGCCGCCTAACATGCTGTTTAAAAGATCTAAAAATTCCTTTGCAAAAAGATCAAAGTGGTTGTCAACATGTATGTTAAAATCACCAGTTATTAAAATGTGGTTGTATCTGGCATGTACATTTGTTAAAAATCCAGAAAATTATTCTATAAAACGGAGGAAGTTTAGGAGGTAACATAAAACAGGTGGGTTGTTAAAAACACAGGCATGCCTCACAAAAGATGTGAAATTATTTAAAAAAATCTGTTTTGTTAAAATTGAACGTCTAGCAAAAGATGCAGTTCCTCCACCTTTTCTACATCCCCTAATGGAAAATAAAAAGTTAAAACTGGGAGGGGAGACCTCAGTCAGAGTAACTGTTGCATCAGTGCCAAGCCAGGTTTCAGTTAAAAAGACTAAAATCAGGTCATTTATGATAAAAGATTTGTTTAAAAGAGAGCAAACATTTAAAAGAGTCATGTTAGGAGTGCTCAATGAAACACACAAAGCTTAAAAAGTCCAAATGAATGTTTTAGTCATGTTAAAACGTTGCTATAAAGCCTTTTCACATTACTGAAGTCTACTGTTAATATGTGACTGTTGTTGGATTAAAGTGGTGGATGTGTTGCTCCGATGTACTTACCTGGATCACAGTTGCGGTCATCAAGAGAGCGGACACCAACATCCTGTGAGCCTCTGCTGACTCATTTCAGGCTTACTTTCTACAAAACTATATCCCTCTCTGTCGAATGGCTTGTGGTTCCCTTTAAGTCATGTAATAAGGGAGCGGTGCTGACACGTTTAAAATGTTCTGTAGAGCTTTTTAAAAGGGCTTTTGCTCTTGTTGGAAGCGTTTTCACCCACAGCTTTATTGGGTTCATATTTTTCAGACATCCGCCTGAAATCATGGCAGCATGTATTCAGAAAGACAAACCATTGTGATGAATGTGTCTTTTAATCCAATCAGAAATACCCATTATCACGATGCAACTATTTTTCTGTTTGTGGGTGACCAGAAATCCCCTTGAGCATCCCAGGAGGTCCCCTAGTGAACAATAGGCTACAACTCATTCCCTTATTTATGATTCCCTTTCCTTCTGCTTTTACTCTGATCTTTTCTCTCAGTCTTGGTTTTTACTTTTGTGTTTCTCCATTTTATTGTGTTACAGGGAAATGTATGAGGAGAAAAAAATATAGAAACAATTGGTTTTCACATTTGATTGCAATATTAGAAGATAACATTTTTATTTACCTACAAGATAGATGTTCTATGAAGTTGTTTATTTTGACCCTATATTTGAAGCAATGTTCGTGTGGAAAGAAAAACCCTCGGCAGACGTTTAGTTAATGTTTTTACTGATTTGAACTGGAACCTTCCAGCTATTACTTTAGTTGTTGACTTGAATGTAGACTGGTATTTTTATGACATGTTTACATAAGTTGCAGTAACCTGTAACCCACTTTGAGGTGATTGTTTTTGGCTTCCAGTGTATGTTCGTAAGTTCCGTAATGTCACAAATTCTGCATTAAATAAATATTACTTCCCTGTTTTATTTACAAGGGCGTATCTCACTAGAAGCTCTTAAAAGCTCATATAAATATAGAAACTGTAGTAAGAAAAAAAAAATAACAACAAAAACATTATAAATGTTCTTTTTAAACCCTTTGTTTCTTGCTTCCAGGAGCTTTGACCGAATGTTACGATGAACTGGGGAATCGATACCAGCTGCCTGTCTACTGCCTCTCTCCGCCTGTCAACATGATTGAAGAGCGCTCTGATGAGCCCGAAGGTTCAGATCCAGACTCTGGGGCTGCAGACGCATCTACAGGCAGCGCCAGTGACCCGGGCTCAGGTGGAGAGTGCCAGCTCCGGCTTCGGCTTTCTACAGGTCGTGACCTCCGGTTGGCAGTCCGTTCAACAGACACAGTGGGCATGATGAAGCGTCGTTTGCAAAATCAGGAGGGTGTGCCCGCCCCAACCCAGCGCTGGTTTTTCTCAGGTCGACCACTGACAGACAGGTTGCGCTTGGACCAACTCAACATCTCGAGGGACTATGTAGTGCAGGTCATCCTTAGCCAGCGTCCACCACCAGAGCTTGCAACGACACCGGGACACACACCAGAGGCCTCTGGGCCAGTGGCAGTGGAAGGAGTGTCTGCTCTGCCTCAAGAGCCGATACCAGTAGAGAATTAAAACCCTTCAAGTTGTCAGTGAGGAGAGGGCATACCCTTAGCCTGGCAGTGTACAAGGAGGACAAGAAGAAACAAGAAAGAATGAAAGTTAATTCTTGTTGTTTTTGCTGGTAAGGGCTTTGTTTGGGCCCATATTGGCCATAAAGACTTATGTTGAGAAAAGACTCTTCCCCTTGGTTTTACACGTTGAAATTTTAACCTTTTTGAAATCTTTTTAACTGTTCCTATGGAAACCAAACTACAAAAAAGAGAACTTTGTCAGATGGCCTCAAAGGGTTTTCTTAGCACTGAGATTTGAATGTTGCTGTGTTTCAGTTTCCATTCAAGTTCTGTTTTTTTTAAGGAATGAATTGAAAGGCTTGAGGCTACAGGGTTCATAATGCGTTTTCATAACATACATTTTAATCCATTGTTGAGAGCGGCTGAACATTTTCAGCAATGGTACCAGTGATTCAGGCTTTATCGTAGCTGCAGTGGAGTTAAATGAAGAAAACTGGAGTCGGCTGATTATCTCAGCAAATGGCTGTAAGAAAAGTTTGTACTGCGAGTTTCTACACAGATGTTTCCTCTAAAGGTTTAAGTCAGAAGGCATGACAGTGTTTTTGCCAAGCTGCTGCTGGATGCAATACGTTTTTTTTCCCTCTTTCAGTGAACAATCAAGTCAGTCGTGTGAGTGAGTGTGAAGAAATGTGTGTGTGTGTGTGTGGAGGCTTATATGATCAGGACATAAACCATACTTAATCATGAGGCAAAAGGATGGACATCAGGAGCACAATTGCATATTTTGATTAAAAATAGGATGTTTTTAATTAAAATTGGACATTGTTTATATGACTCTCTCTTGTCTCCTTTGATTATTTTTTGGGTTATTTTCTTCTACATCAGTCCAGTTCACTATTATCCTGTTTTAATCAAATGAAACCAAAGTCATTTTCCTATCCACATTAGTCCAATCCATAATAAATCCATCCAAAGACATACATGTTAGTCTGATTGGTGTTTCTTAGTTTGTCTCTGTGTTGACCCTGTGATGGACTGGCGACCTGATAGGCTCTGGCTACCCGCAGTCCTGAATTAGACAAAGTGGTATGGGAAATGAAGAAAAAAATATATATATATATCACACACACATGTATATGTGTATATATATAAGTATATATGTGTGTGTGTGTGTGTATATGTATGTAAAAACCATAGGAACAAGTGAATTCTGTCAAATTGTCTCTTGGATTCAGATTTAATCTTCCATCCTGAGCTTGCATGGGATGACAGGTGACGGAAGAGAAGAACGTTTAGCCGAACCAGACTAGCAGCCATCTGCCTTGACCAGTTGATGCTTGATCAGCAGACAAAGCCTGTTGTGGCATAATTAAAGGGATAGTCGAGAGTAATCTAAGCCAATTTTAAATATAAACTATCAAATGAGAAAGATATTTGCCATATCTTGACGATAGGGAGGTGTTCTGCCTCCCAAAACCTTGTATGGATCTGGTTCCATAAGAGAGGCGTCTGAGATACCTAGACCTTTACATGTATTTATTTATCAATAGGTAAGTGGCTGGATTGCTTTTCATTTTTAGAGCTAATGTAATCTGTACTTTCCTTACAGATGTTTTTATCTTAAAGAAGTTATATACATCAAAACATTGAAGGTTTCATGCAATATTTTGTGCTTAGCTAGCCTTAGTGTGTCAAAACAAAGCAAAACTAACATCCAGTTAATCCTTCTGCAGCAAGTTATTTTTTTATTTTTGAGTTAAAAAAAACAGAATTCACATCCACACAACTAGGTAATGAGTTCTTCTTTGGTGAGTTAATGATTAACTTCTCCAGCAATATTAAGTTCCTCTTCAAAGTTTTGTATATTTTTTTTACCAAAATATAATTTAAAAAATATATATATATAAAACCAATTTCATTGCCTATATTGACATATCCATAAGAAACTGATATACATTGTTGAGAGCTAAGATTAAAAATCCTATTTCAGTGTAAAAGAACAAATGAATGTTCCTTTTAACCTCTGTTTCCTTATTTCAACTTTCTTTTTAGTTCATACTTCCAAATAAAACATGGTAAATTCCAGAAAAAACACCGTGATGCACAAAGGCTTTTAGAGAAGGAAGTGCTGTGGATTGGCAGTCGCAACCTGCGAACAAAATAAACATCAGGCTTACATCTGATTTACAGGTGTTACATCATAAAGTAGGAAAGTGACTGGCTAGTAAATGTAAAGTTAAATAATTGCAAAAAAGTTTACAATAGTATGTAATCAGACCAGAGGCTGCAGAGGCATTACCTGATTAAGATATCACTTCAATCCCTGCATTTAGGCTGTGATGCTTTCATCGTATTAACAACAGGTGTATTTTAAATGTGTTTTCTCTGCAGTTTCACTAGGAGGAAATTAGCTATATAGTAGAGTTTAGTTTCACATGAGCACTTAAGGAGAAAAACAATGATTTGATTTGAAACAGAGCACACACCAACAGTCATCTCTGATCTTTTACATGAGGCGTAAGGCTATATTTAGGCTTAAGGTGTATCATTTATGAGAACTAGCCTTATTGCAGAAAGACAAGCACTACAAATGCAGTAAATGTAAAGAATAAGGCTAAAATCAATAATTAAACCCAACGTAATGATCTGTGGAGTTTTAACTATTTGCACGATTTATTTTTAGCCTTATTCTACACATTTAAATAAATCATGCAAATAGTTTAAACTCCACAGATCATTACGTTGGGTTTAATTATTGACATTTGTACTTTAAATAAATCAAATAGATTTAATGCCTCGATCATTTTTCTGTGGTGAAGTCAGATGCTTTGGTGTTCTTGTTCCTAAATATTCTTATGACCATTTTTCCAGCGTACCTGTTCAGTATTTCCCAATGACAATATCAGTGACACGTTGTCATGTGTACTGTAGCCTCTTCAGTTCCCCTTCATGCAAGTTTCTGCCTCTTTTTTTCTCCCACTTCCCCAACAATTACTACAGTTCAGACTGGAGTGTAATAAACTTCTATGTAATGAGCACTGTTCCTCTGTTGTTAATGTTGGTCATCCCACACATGACCCAGTAAACTGAGTTGAGCTAAAATGGAAATGTCAGAGGTGACTGAATATTTACATTTGATCCCTATTTTGTTTTATTATTCATTTAGTTACTTTTTGGCATTTCCAACAGCATCTGTCATATATCCGAGGGTGAAATTACAGGTTAAGTTCACGCAACAGTTCCTCTTAAACTGTGCCTAGAGGGTGTGTGTGTGTGTGTGTGTGTGTGTGTGTGTGTGGGGGGGGGGGGGGG